>JBBDHG010000383.1:42500-187500 GCA_037951165.1 Lophius americanus
ATATCACTATCCTAACAGATCAGTTTCTGAGAGAAAGACTTTTCACGTCTATGTATAGCAGACTTGACCCGCCAACAGCAGAGAGAAACTAAAGTGAAAAAAACCCCACTGACGTGTGAGAAAATCCTCCTCGGTCAGCCATTGATCCCATTCAGATGTTGCCAGGGAGAGACCCTCCACCCTGAATCTCACACATACGCTGCATTTCTACACTCCCTCCTCTGGTATCTGATAAATCCCTCAGGAATTCAGATTTTAGGCTCGATTGGGAAGACAAATGTGATGGAGAGGAGGACATTGAACTGATGCATGGAACAACAGATGTTTTTATTTTGTGTGAGAGTTATTTGAATACATATATTAAGTTTAATCTGTAAATCTTATTCATTTCTTAATGGATACTCTAGAAGTACCCAAACATTAAGTATTTTCACTCCTCCAGGTTTTTAGTAAAAAGAACAAGGACTGATTATGCCAAAAAAAAATGTAAATAATTAAATCATTATATAATTTAAATAATGATTTTATTTAAATTGGGTTGAAACGTTTGTCTTTTACCCTAATAATGATAATATTTCCTTCATTTATCACATGTTACACAGTACACCCAGTACAACGTTGTGAAATGTATCTCTGCATTTAATCCATCCCCGAGGGAGCAGTGGGCGGAGCCTGTGAAGCACCCAGGGAGCTGAGGTCTTCAGGGTATTGGTCAAGGACTAACGATTTGTTGCGTTAGCGGCGGGACACCAACCCTGGTCTCCTGGTTGAGGGACGACTGCTCTACCCACTAAGCTAAAGCCGCCCTAATTTGACGTTCTTATGCAAACATTCCTATTATATTAAGAAGTAGAATTCTGCCATTGCTGCAGATCTGGTGTTTTTCTGTCCAGTTAGGTAGCATTAGGTTAAGGTTAGGCTAACCCTAACACTACACTAAAAAAAAGTAAAACTATCAGTATGTAAACTATTGGCCTTAAAAAATTAAAATGTCTATGTTTACTATTGCACTTAGAAGAATGAAAATGTAAGTATGTAAACGATTAAACTTAAAAAGAGTTAAAATGTCAGTACGTAAACTATTACACTTACAAAGTATAAATGTCAGTATGTAAACCAATGGACATAGAAAAGTAAAAATGTTAGTATGTAAACGATTGCATTTATAAAACTGGATTAGTTTCTATAACGTGAAGATACAATATTTCTTAACTTGTTTAGTATCCATTTGTCATTCCCTAACATTAAAAGTGTTTGTGTCCCTGGTTTTTTGTGGGTTAGTTCTGTAGACTAGCAGAGACGGTGGTCCCTTTCTGACTGTGGCCATCCAGCCTTTGGAGGCCGGTGTGTGTGGGCGGTGAGCCAGAGGGACTGAGATGTAAGAGTTCAGAATTCACACGTGTAGGACCAATCAGCAGAGGCTGCGTGGGCAGAAAGCCGGGAGGTTATGCTTGGACAAACATGAGACGGTTCAAACGGCAAGAAGAAGAGTCAGGAAACTTTTGATCTCCTTCTACAGGATCAGTGGAGCGACTGCACCCGAACCTGAGACAAGAACTGAGCCGCTGATCGTCCCTCTGAGGTATTGTGATCTGTGGGTGCAGAGTTTCAGCCTACCAGAACTTTAATCCACACTGAGTCTGACTTTGTTTTACTGGAGGTATTCTCACTCTCAGCCAGCAGTGGACGGAAAAATACTGTGATACAAATGAACATTTCAAAATGTTGGTGTCAGCAACATGTACTTGTCGTATAAAATATTTTTTTCTGTAACCAACAATTCACACTGAAATTCGTCTTGCATTGGGCAGATTTATAAATGCGTATAACATATATGAACACATCTGTTTTAACGTAAAAGGTCCCTAGAGGGATAAAGTAGTATAACATTCAAATATTCAATGTAAAATTATGTCGAAGATGTACTGAGCCACAGTACTTGAGTAAATTTACTCAAAGAGGCATGCGAGACATGAGCCGTGCTGCAGACAGGAAGTGTAGTCAGTGGTGCATCATGGGAAGATTGGCGTTTATCAGTGTTCGATAGATGAGATCAGCGCTTAAGAGCTCTTAGATGGTTTCTTAAATCTGAAATAATTTGTTTTTTGTCAGTGTATTTCATCATTTATATATAAAGGGTCAAATGTCAATTTCACTTTACCTCAGCAGTTTTTCAGTAAATCTTATTTCAAAACGACGTTCCTCAGGTTTTCACCTGCTCACATTTCTCAAACTGAATGGGTTCTGTTCTGATTCTACAGCCACCCTCAGGCTGTGTGGGAGGACTTCACTGTGTTTTGATCCTCCAGTAATCGCTGTCAACATGAAGGAGAGAGACTCCGACAGCTGCTCGGCCAGTGGAAGGCATGCGGCGGCCAAATCTCTGCATGCTATTTATATTCAGCGTCCACACTCTCCTTTGGTGTCCGTTCAAAAATGCCATTTGCAAATTTGCTGCCTCCATTGAAGTTGATTTGATTGGGTTGTGTTTATTTGAGGACAAAATTTCTCAAAGTTTTCTCAAAAAATGGCTGAGCTAAAATATTCCAAGCTTTAAATGTGTAGCAGTTTTACAGTGCTCAGTAGTATTTGCATAAATTATCATTGTATAACCATCATTAACACGTGTTTCTGGTGAGGCCTTCAATAAGATTTATTCATCCAAAGGTAAATTATAGCGTCACAGGAGCACACAAAAATAACAACAACTCATTATAAACAAAAGGAAATCGGCGATAAAATGTAAGATATAATGAAAAAGATTTAATAAAATGCAGATAAAGAAAGCAAATAAGATACAGCAAGTAACTGTAAAAATATTGTAAAGAAATATATAAAATATTGAAACTATATTTTTATTATAAAGGATATCTATTTATATTACATCTTTTATTTTGGAATTACAAAATAAATAAAAAAAGATTGTAGAAATTGTGTTATTATAAAATACTACACATTCTTGGCCAAAGTGCTGCACAACAAAAAACAAGAGTATAAATGTAAACAAATGACAAATATTCAGACAATGGCCCTCATTGTGATTATTTAAACAGATAAAATAAATATTTGGGAAAAGGCTTAGCCTTCGATACAAAATAGGGATGCGACATTACACCAAGGTCTGGAAGGAGGGAGTGTACTGTAAACCTCGAGGATTTACGGGAACTCAGACATAGTAAGACAACCAGTTGCCACAATTTCATAAACTCAAAAGTCTTAGAATATCATAGCTTAAATATCTAAAGTTACTTTAAGAATACAACATTTTCAGCAGTGACTAAATAACTTTTAAAAAGTTTTAATTAATGTAATTGTAAAAGAAACCAGATGCTACTAGCAGCTTTTAAATGTGAAGAGATTCTAAACCATTTTGTTTTCTCAGCTTATTCTGATTAATTAATTTCAACATTAATTTTAAAGTTTTCAAAGCTGCAGAGTTTTAAATACCTTTGGTTTGGATTGATATTTTTAAGGGTAATTTACACAATCTGCGAACAGGATCATATTTATCATAATAACGCGGAAATCTGAGTTAAAGGTGCTCAACATTTTAAGTTTGAAGAAATCCCAAAATAATTTTCACCTCTAATTTCAATTAATTCATTTGAGCATTCACGTTTATATAAAAATACTGTATTATAATTGTAATTATAATACTCTTTGTTATCATGTGTCATATATATCACATACACAAAGTGCTTAACATAACCCTAACCCTCATCAGACTAGAGTTCTGAACAGAAATCGCTCTATGTCAGCAGAATACTTCAGGTAGGCCATGAATTGAGCATGAAAGGTGAATCCAGGCATGTTCTTGCTCCCCTTGCAAAGTCATACCTGACAGGAAAATGACCATGTGATTCCGTTTTTAACCACTTAAGCATAACGTTCCACATTAATACTGCCACAGGTGACTCACCCAGATGACTCTCACAGGTGACCCTCACTGGTGACTGAAACAGGTGACTCCCATAGGTGACTTCCACAGATGACTCTCACAAGTGACTCCCACAGGGGACTTCCACAGTTGACTGCCACAGGTGACTCCATCGGCTGACTCCCACAGGTGACTCACAAGTGACTCTCACAGGGGACTGCCAAAGGTGACGCCCACAGGTGACTGCCACAGGTAACTGCCACAGGTAACTGCCAAAGGTGACTCCCACAGGTTTGTATATTTGTGTTTATGTTTGTGTGTATTCACTGCTGTGTTCTCATACTTAAGCAGGCTCTCTTCATCTTCTTCACCAGTTCTCACAACATAGATGCACACAAACAGCGGCAGAAAAATGGCCATACCCCGGATGGTAAACTCCTCCTCGCCATTTGTCATAGTGACCAGAGGATCCGGACTCTCATTTCATTGCAAAAACAACGATATAGGTTGCGAGGAGGAAAAGAACTCGCTGGTCCAAGCCATCGCCCCCCATCTGAGTCGGGTGATGCAGCGCGGCACTGCCAAACATGTGATCACAGACGGACAGGAAGTGCCTGAAGGGAACCTTTGTGTCTCAATAGTCGCACAGGCAGAGAGTAAGATCACTCGGCCAGGATCTTTGCTCTGGTGATGGTGAACAGTTTTTGTCTGATGCATGAAAATTGTATATTTCTACTTTAAAATGATGATACTCAAAAATTGCACAGTGTGTGACTAACTGTATTTCAGCATTTGATTATTTTTTCTAGAGAATTCTGGTTAAGAGTCCCCACATTTAAACAATGAACAGAATATCTATATTAGAGCACCTGTCAGTGGGTGGGATCTATAAGGCAGCAGGTAAAACTCCCCCCTAGTGAGTAAAATATGAACTTCTAGAGTAAACTGTGATGTATGAAAAATAGATCTCTGAGCCATTCATATGCATCAACTTTGGACTAAATGGGACCAATGGGTGAGAGATTATGGCCCGCAACTTTGAGAGAGAGAGTTCCCCCTAGTGTCAGAAATCTTAAACTGACATTTCCACCATCAATCCAGTTCTTCCTCTCACTGAGGTCTATGAGGGTTTCATTAACACGAAGGATCTGTGGCAGTGACTGCAGCGACGATCACAATTCCATAATATCCCTGACTTTTATAATGATTTGAGCAACAACTTTTACCAAGGCAAAATTGTGATAGGCCGGACAACTGGGCCATAGCCTCTCAAGAACTGCAAGTTTTGTTGGGTGTTCTCAGCTACTCTGGCACAAATTGTTGATATAGTCTGTGATAGAAAGGTGTCAGAACAAAGAGTCCATCACACAGCTGGGTCCTGATCGATGTATATCTGTGAATTACTGTTTTTGTAATTAATAATGGTTAAACCTGAATCGTCAACATTTCTCTATCTCAGGAGAAGATTTCCAGGAATTCAGCCCCACCAACACAGGGTGTCCTTACTCAAGATGTCAGCCGCTCAAAATGCCGAGGTATTGCACAAAATTCGACCCAACCTGCTGTTTCTGTGCCCTGTTAAAACAAAATATTTTAAAGCTTTTTTTATTTGGGTGGGGTTGACTTCTAGGATGGTATTTATTTTGGTGTGAATTGATCTTTGGAGCTTCTGTACACTGAACCTGAGGTTCTTTGTTTCCACTCATTTCCAGGTCTCTCAGCAAAGGAACTGCTCTCATGAGTGACACTGAAGTTGAAGAGTTGGAAGCACCCATCAAACTCCCAAACCTCACTTTCCAAAGGAAACAACGCAGGAAAACAAGGGACCGGAACACAAAGGGAGGGGAGGAGCCTCCCATCATCCAAGCTCTGTGGGTGCAGGAGATTGATTGGCTGAAAACAGCAGATGGAGAAATGATCTCATCTGCTGAGATCATACCGCCGCCTCCTCAGTTTACTGACTCGGTGTTACAACCCTTTAAGCATCGAGACCTGGAGTTGTCCTTGTATGAAGGCTGCAGCTGTGCAGATGTGTGTGAGTGCATCACAGGATTCAAAGATGCGCCACAGTCGGAAGACGAGGACCGATCAGAGGATGCGAAGGACACAGCCAGCTCTGACAACAGGGGAGGGTCAGACTCTGATTGTGGCCTGGAACAAGACTCTGAATCTTTTTGCACTCATGAAAGTGGGTCCGATTCATCTTGCGGTGAGGAAGATGGAATACAAGTCCCACACAGTTTTGGAGTTGAAGCCAAAATGTCAAATTTGAACTTTGACCTGATGCACGTTTCTGGTTTTATCTCCTCACATGCTAACTGGGATTCTGAAGCTGCAGTGCATGAGCAAAGCCTTCTGGGAATTTCAGACTGCGCCTATTCACCCAAGACATCTCAATGCGCTTTTGTTTTTGATGACATGAGTGATGCAGACACGGTTTTCGGCGTTCTCAGAGGCAGAGTGACGCTGATGCCAAAGCTACCTATTTCAACTTTCTTCAGAGATCTGATCAAAGAGGCCCTGAACGACTGGAAGACCAGCAAATCCCTCAACGAAGGACTCATATTCCATTATGTAAGACACTGACAGTACTGCTACTACTGTATGCTTAATCCTCTCGTTATCCATGAACACAGCTCTGCTCTTCAACAAAACTTCAGCCATGACAGTCACACCACCATCAGTGAAGGAATTCGGTATTAGAAGAAGAATGTGGTGAACATCGAAGCAGCGGGGGTTGAGAAATGATAGAAGTATTAGAGTAAAACATGGTTTATAAAAGAATAAGTCCGAACCTAACTGAAAGCAGTCAGTCCTTTATCTTAAACAAAGTCTTATATGACTAGAATTAACCGCAGACACACGCTGCTCATCAACATAACATGGGGACCAATTTCGTTTATCAGTACAGGGTAATTGCAAATGCAATTTAGCACCACATAAACACATTTTCTCAAAGACAAAGTTGCATTTAGGGCCTCATGTGGGGATGTTTGGTCTTTGCTATGAAGGATGGTAATCCAGGTCTGGTTCTGATTCTGATCCATGTTCACTAACTGATTCTCTCTGTTGTTAAGTGCTGATGAGTTTACATCTGGTTCATGTGTATCCCACCCAGAAAAAAGATGCTCGAAATGTCACTGTTGAAGCTGTGGGCAGAAAAGAAAAAGTTAAATGTGTCTTCAAGGGTCGTCACTAAGAACACCATCTTCAAGTTGCACAGTATCATTTGAACAAAGATCTCTATAAGACTTTGACAAGACCAGATTTTACAAAGTAGTTCTCAGTTACGTCCCTCAATTCTCATGTACTTCTATGCATCTTACAAGTTGAAATCAATCCAACCACAAGATGGCAGTGAAGAGTCAGAGTTAAAACAAACATGTTGACCCAAATAAAGTAGTAAAAAAAAACAACCTAACTTTTAAGTATTTGAAAACCAGACAATTGGGTGCATTTATAATGAAGCAAACAGGCCCTCATCAATAAAACAATACACATTTAAACTGCTTTACTTCATAGGAGATAAATTAAGTGCCTTTAGGCATAATTATATACTTGAAAAGTCTGGGATAATATGGAGTACTCATGGCCGCCACCGCTACTCCCGTGTTAACACGATAACTTAAAAACTGCTTCACGGAACATTTTCACATTTTATATCCACTCAGACCTAAGTACAAGGAAGAACTTGAGGGATTTTTGAAAAGGTCGGTTGTGTGTTTCCAATATTAGGGGGTTCTTGATCTCCAAACGTTTTCGGCAACAATTTCTCAACCATTGTGCCGAAATTTGTTTAAAAAATTAATCGACTGGAGGAAATCTATCTTGTAAATATCATATTTCACTCCAGTAGTTCATAGGGGAAACTTTTTTCATGAAAAACACTGTTTTCTCTCAAGTCAAAAACTATTTCACGGATCATTTTCCACCTATCTTTATACCCTCAAAGACTTTAGTATGAGGTGTATGTGGATTGAATGTGGGAAAGGCCAGTATTATATTTCTGACACTAGGCGGCACTTTACCTACACAAGTTTTTGGGCCATAGTTTCTTGACCATTGATCCAATTTGTCCGTATTTGGTGCATATTCATCGACTTGAGGGGATCTATCTTTTTCATGTTGTATTTTTATCTAATAGTTCATACTTTACTCAGTTTTGGGCCCCGGAAAATACTGTGAACATACAGTAACTTCATATTTAATTTGAGGAGTACAATCAGTTCAATCATTTACGAGGATATACCCTTCCTGTTAGGGATGACAGCGTAGGTCCAGTTAATGGACTGGTGTTTCCCTCTCATCAATAAAACTAACAGAATGTGGGCAACGCTGGCCTTTCATATTAGATCAATGTTTTAACTACCCAAGCAATACTCAGTCAACAATCAGAATGATCAACAAATAGGCTCTTCTTCTTTCTGGAATTTGATACTCATGGCCTTTATCAGAACCAGTAGGCTTGTTTTGAGTTGTACTACTGTTGAATCAAAAAGGTCAATCAAATTTTTCAACCATTTTCAGGTCATTGCGTGGCGTCTCATCACGCAGTTTATGTGCTTTACCTCGTTCACGTGATCGCTTCGCCTGATCTTTAGTATTGGCTTTCCAGTCCGGTTTAGTGGATGGAGCATTCAGTCTATCATAAAAAGCCTCTCAGCAAGGTGTCTTTGTAAGGTCTTAAAATATGCTCATGCATATGCACAAACATGTTTGAGATGAACGCCGAGTAAATACACATCAGTCTTTACTGTTTAGCTTAAAATGAGCTTTGATGACAGATGGGACCCCCCATAAATGTTCTGCCCTTTTCTCTGTTAATATTAATGCTTTCAATCTTAAATCTGCATCTTCTCCCCTCAGCAACTTCAGCCCAGGAGCTGTCAGTACAGGGAGGGAGAGGAGTACAGCATTATTCATCACATACAGAACGGCTCATATGGTGATGTGTTTTGCATCCAGGACAACCGGACTGGATTTGAATGTGCTGCCAAGAAGGTGAGCCAAACAATAGTGAACCATTTCTTGAACTCCAGATACGCTCTGTGCAAATCAGTTTTAACTGCATTCTTTTGAACGCTGAAATGATGATTCAGTTAAACGTACTGAAATGTTGTCGCCTGTTATCAGATTCCGCTGAGTCACTTCAGCAGCGAGGAAGTGAGCACGTGGGGCGCTCTGAACACGCCGCGTGTTGTCGAGCTCTTTGGGGCTGTCAGGGATGGGCTCAACATTGTGCTCTTCATGGACTTGAAACCAGGTAGATCTTCTTTCATCAACTGTAACTAACACAACATCTGGTAACCTCATCTGGTAATTGATTATATTTAGCCAGTTGGTTGTGAGTTTGAATTCAGGCTCAAGTCCTATAACATAATTTTTCTTAAAAATTCTTCAGCCTGTTTGGCCCAGCTTCTAAAAGAGATGAACTCCATACCTGAAGATTTGGCCCTGTACTACCTCCATCAGTCACTGCGGGCACTTGAGCACCTGCACCACAGAAAGGTCCTTCACCTGGATGTCAAAGGTATGTGCTCGTTTTAACATGGCAAAGCCACTGTCCACTACCTGCACAAATTAACCAGTTTGTGTTGATTCATACTTATCAAAGTTATATTTCACCCAAAAATGAAAACAGGGTTTTGGGCTTTGGAGGTCTAGACCGGTTTGCAGTTATTAGAGGGTCTCTGTTTTTTTTCTCCAACACCTTCAGTGAAAGTGTCCTAGAGCCAAATAAAGAATCCAATTTTCTCCTAATGGCCGATCCACTGGTGTGTGTGTGACTGTGTAAATGGTTATCACTCCATGTCCACGTGGCACCTTGACTCGTAGCTGCCGCACCCACTTTATGAGTGAGTGAGTGTGTGTGTCTGTGTTTGTGAATCTGAATGGGAATGCTGGCTTGTGTTTCAAAGAGCTACGAGCTGTCAGTCAGACTTGAAGGAGGCTATAGAAGTTCAATCTATTTACCATTGTCTCCTCACCAACATGTTGATAGAATATATTTTTTTTTTTTTAAAGTCTTGATATTTTATTGCTGTATTTACAGATTGTTTTACTACCCCGAGTGCAAAAAAAACAATCAATGTAGATTTAGGCGACATTTGATAATATTCTCAAGTAAGATAATATTTGAAATAAATATGAAAACGTTTTCAATGTAGCAGCAAAGTTTGCGCTCCAGTCAGTGAAAACCAGTCAATGTGTGGTGGGTTTCTAAGAACAAGCAGTAAACCCACTTTGACACCTACCGATCACAACCCTGCGGCTCATCCAATTAGCAGGCGATATAAACAATCCAGAAAAACAAAGTTAAGTGAGAGAAAGAAGCAAGGAACCCCTGCAGTCGACCTAAGTTTACAGGAACTTTAACTACTTTATGCATTTAACAGCCTGATAGGAGGAATGAGACTTATTTATTAATTTTCTTCAGGAGTTCATGATAGCACTGGTCTGAGGTTATTAAGGCCAATTCAGGGGAGAGAATATGATCAGATTCAGGTTTAAGTACAGTAGTTTGGTACTATATGTACTTCCAGCACAATACCATACTGCCCATATTTCCCTCTCCTGTAGACATCACTCTGGCATATGATAATTTATTAACTATGAATTGACAGCATTTATGACCACGCAGTTAAATGTGGTCACAGCAACAGAGTTCAGTAGAGCCTCTTGTTGCTGGTTCTACTGTCAGCTAAAGTCATCCGAGTTGGTACCGACCCCTAACCTGACATCTCACCTTCAAGGCCCGAGTAATCTCTGCTGAGAGGAATGAGAAGGAAGGGGCTCATTCTAATTGGGCCCCTCTATTATCCTCACTGCAAGCAGGTTCACTCAGCGGATAAAAATCGCATTAAGCTGACTGATCATATCAGGTTCTCACCAGTTGACATAAATGTGCAAACTGTGCGAATGCTTCAGTTTTGAAGGCGCTCACTTAAAGACCTTGTCCAGGAGCTCTCAGAGCCCATCAGCCTGGTAGCCTCTGAGAGCCTGATTGTATCAAGCAGCGAATGAAAACAAGCTGTTTCGCTAAGTCCTGTGTGTTGATTCTATTCCAGTTGACAATGTGCTGCTGTCTGCAGACTGCAGAGACACATTCCTCTGTGACTTCGGTCTGTCACAGACATTAGATGATGATGGACGGAGCACCAGAGCATTCGAGGGTGAGTGATGTATAAAAATTCATCAGTTGATTTGGGAAAAAAAATCTATTTACATCCATAATACCATATTTACCAATAAATCAATCTTCACTGTAATTCTTCTTGTTTTACCGATACATATAAGAAGCTGTGATTAAAAGTTGACTGAATTTAGACGTCTTCTCATTGATACCGAGGACTTCTCCTTCTGGTAGTCCTTACTCTCGGCTGTTAAACATGAAAACCTTGAGAGAGTGCAGGAAATGACGCTACTTCTGTGTAAAATGAAGAAAGCATGCTAACAGTATCATCACATAGGAGCAGCCCTCCCCGGCACTGAGACTCACATGGCGCCCGAGGTGGCAGGAGGGGATCAGCTCTGTGCCAAGGCAGATGTGTGGAGCAGCTGTTGTATGTTATTGCACATGCTCAATGGATGTCACCCGTGGATACGCTTCTACTCCCATCCACTTTGTCTCCAGGTGTGTGTCCAGTAACATCACTAGAAGGTTGGAGGTCTTCATGCTGGAGTTGAGAGAATTGCTTTGAGGTATTTCACATGGTTTGTCACCTGTGTGTCAGATTGTGAACGAGCCTCCACCTCTCTGGGAGGTTCCGTCCAACTGCAACAATTTCACGGCCAAAGTGTTCCGAGCTGGACTCCAGAAAGATCCTGAAAGACGAGCATCGGCGCAGGAGCTGAGAAGGAAAACCACCAAGGCCCTCAGAGCAGGTAGATTCAAGAATCGTAGTATACTGTAAGAAAATAAAGATTAGGAATAAGTAATAATACTTCTCATTCTTGTTCTTATTATTGTAACATATAAACTCTGACAGAACATCTGTAAGTCTAATGGACCTTCTATATTTTAAAGTTCCAATACTTATTCATCTGGTGGGGAAGTGCAGGCGGCACCAGTCAGGATTATGGTGTTATACCATAATCCTGTATGTATGTCTTTATATGTCTTTATGTGTCGGCCCTGCGATGAACTGGCAACTTGTCCAGGGTGTACCCTGCCTCTCGCCCGATTTGAGCTGGAATAAGCTCCAGCCGGGGGGGCTATGACCCTGAACAGGATAAGCGGTAGATAATGAATGAATAAATGAATATATATATATATGATATATATATATATATATATATATAGATGCAGATACAATAAACGCCTTAAATGCTAGTGACACAAGTTTGAAACCCATGAATGTCCCTTAACAATCTATTGAATTTTTGCTACCAATAGCTTTTAGGATTTAATTCACACTCCTGCGCCTGCCACGGTTCATGAAAAATTATAAAAACCTTCATTGCAAGTCCAACAGATGAGCATCCATTGAGTTTGACGACGGCGAAGCTGGAATTAAAATTAGTGTTAAAGTGTAAAATACAGCAGGAACCAGAAGAGTGCAATGAATGAGAAATGTTTGATGAATAAAATTTTTAAGCCTGCCAGAATGCAAGGCAGGCTTAAAAGATGTGAAAATAATTCAAAAAAGACAGTAGAATCAACTAAATCTGTTTAAATTATATGAATAGTGTGATTTGAAAAGTGATTCATAACCCTTAAACCTTTCATGCATAGATGTCATACCCACGAAGAGCTATACAAAAGCTATTTCTTTAGTTATAGTTATGGCTGCACATCCAGATATCTGTGAGTCACTGTAAAAATATCTAGTTGAACAGGGTTGAAGGAAAAGAGCTGAGGAGTTAACAAGGAGCTGAAGAAGGGACAGAGAGGGAAGTACAAACATAGAGGGGAGAGGCTGAGAAGTCATGTTCAATGTTCAACCAGGGTCAGGAAGAATAAATACACTCTTGGGGAAAATTCTAATTTAGTTTTTTTGTTAGTCATGTTTTATGCATGCTTTCCACCCACCTTGGAGGACTCGTCTGTAACGAGTTTTGTATGGCATGGGGTTCAATACATGGTGATTCAAATTTGTGATTTCAATAATTAGACAAACGTTTTTTCAGAAAACTTGGTGAGAGATAAACTGAGAACCATTATAATGTCTGCCCTGTCGGGACAGAAAATTATTGATTTCCATTTAGATTTAAACCTCATCTAAATATTTGAGTGCAACATTCCAATTCTGTCCATGGGATTTAATACAAAATATACTTTAAGTACAGTGTGTTAGCACAACGCATTAAAGGAGATACAGTAGCAGTGACTAATTTAAAAGCATGGGTAGAGGAAATCAAATGGGGGCCAGAATTGATCCTTGAAGCACTCCAAAACTAGTTTTAGCCGTTGAGGAGACATGGCTGTATATGTATAATTAGAATTGTCTGTTTTTCTGCTAGTGCATCACCCTAAAAACATTTATTTCAAGTACCTTGTTGTCATTGTGGCATTGTCTGCATGATTAAGCTCTGTATGTGTAAACATTTTCTCCACAGTTGGAGGACTAAGTCTGTGGTCGGTCAAAAGTGCCTGTGAAAAGCTGTTTCACAAGAACAAGAATGAAGACACCTCCTGCACTTTGTCACCTGAAGTCACCCCAACTAAACCATCAGCTGGAATCTCAGCAGCAGCAATGCACTGGGTAAGCCCCTGGAGAACCACAGCAGTAGACGAGGACAGCATCAGCATGGAAGATGGTGAGCTCGACCAAGACTCTGAGGTTGAGATTGGTTCTGGAGAATGGGAGTACCAGCCAAAATCTCTCCTGTATGACTACACTACAGATGAAAAAGAGTGGAGCACCTGGACTGATTCAGAAGTTGATATTTACATGGCAGAGGAGGACTATGCCCAGCAAATGTGGCTGAAAACTGACAGGGACTATGATGCAGATTGGGAAGAGGAAGGGGATGAAGAAGGGGAGGATGAGGAAGTGGAGAGGGACTCTTCCATGTCTACAGAGTATCTCCACGCTCTCAGAGGGGTTTTCCCTTTGTTACAAAAAGGCCTGAAGACAAATGAAGATTCATGGGGATCCGAGCCAGATTTGGAATACCTCAGAGATGGTGAGTGAGCGGGGACAACATGCTGGTACCAATCTGTGGACTGGACCAGTGTCCACAACCATTTTATTCCATCTTCTACAGCAAGCAAACTGAGAGTGTGACATGTAGCTGAGTGGGCTCTGATTTTGATTACAGAGCATTTCAAGATCCTGTATGACTTTCTTGATCAGCAAAGGAAGAAATTTGTCCAGAACTTTTTACCCCGCATAAAAGATTACAAAATATACATACTGTATGTCCAAAGGTTAAGAAAGACCCTAAAGTTGTCATTCCCACCTAACACACTTTGGGCGACTTTCACTCAGAAGGTAGAGTGGTTGTCCCCTAATTGGATGATTGTTGGTTTTATCCCAGGACCCCTGCAGTCTATGGGTCGTAGTTTCCTTGAGCAAGAACCTGAAACCCATTTGCTCCTCGGGCCTGTCACAGGGGCTGCCCATCGCTCTTCAGGAATGGCTTAATTGCTGTGAACAAATTTCACTTTGATTTCCTGTGTGCATATACAATTTATATCAACGTGATTATAAAGAGTTAATGTTATTATTATATCACACACTGCATTGCAACTAGTCGGACATCCTCTGTAAACATTATCTGACATTGTTTTGTTCTCCTGCCAGCTGCTGTAGCTGCTATTCAGAGTGTAGAACACTAGCAAGGTCAATAACTCATGTAGGCTGGTCATCAGTGGACTTCAGGGACGTTTGCCGTTTCAGCCCTTTAACGTTCTACTCAACCGTTTGGTTGAGCACTTTTTGAGTCTGTATTTCTTAGTGTTCAATGTGTGGGACTTGAACTAGAACACTTGTTTGTAATTGGACCCAGCGGCAGCGTGTATATGGCTAAAAGTAAGGGGCCAAGGATGGAGCCCTGGGGGCCCCCCCAGTTCAAAGGGGCCACAGGGTAGGAGGCAGTATCCATGGCCACTGGGTGGGTAGGATATTTTTGAAATATTAATACATGCGAGGACTCACTAAACAGAATTATGTAACGGGATGCAAACAAAAAGTCTAACAAAAGTCAAAGTTTTCTAAAAAACGCTTTACCAAATGATTGAGCTAATCTAATTTAAATGGACTATTTTCCATTAAACACAAAACTAAGTTTAAGGGGAAGTCTTAAAACTAAATTTTGAGTCAAGTTGTAAAAATCCTTCAGAGGAAGCTGCGCAGGGTCTTTGATCACTTCTTGAGATGTAAATGTGTTTTTTTCCGGATAGAAGTTCCACATATTTATCCTTCATACAGAGGAAGAACCTTGATCTAAAGGTTTTATTTAAAAAAAAGAGGTAAATTGTAAATTTACGATCTATCAACAAGGATTATGGCTTTATGCACTCAAATTTGAAAAAGTATTATTTTCATGAAGTGGGAAGGTAAACATCTTTTTTGGTACTAGCTAATATGTTGTCTTGTGCTAGATGTAGCAGTAGGTACCACGATAAAGACCCCATCCCCTGAACCTCGAGACGACCCCCCGTCATGTTTCAGCTGCTCGGACCCTTCCCATATCGATGGCTCCGAGAAGGTGCGTATCTTAATATGCAGCTAGAGGAAGACTGGAGGTGTATAATTGATCACACATGGGATTAAAACCCTGAAAACATGAATGACAAACCCTCTCATTTGTAAGGATTCTGACCATTCGTCTGACGATCTGAGCTCTGGAGTCTTTTCCTCCAGCAACAGCCAGACAGAAAGACACTTGGAGCGGTTGGCCTCGGCAAATCAGCCGTCCTCCAGCTACTTTGAAGGTGAGATTACTGATCTATATCGCAGTGAGACACTGGAATCGCTTCTTCTTTATTGATATTTACCGGTCCCATCCTCCAGGTGTCGAGGTCTGGATCGAGAACGTGCAGGGCAGATGTCTGAGGATACGCGAACGGCGGCAGGTCAAAGTGGGCCATGTTGCTTTAGGAATTAGTGATCAGGTATGAAACAGTTGATTGGATGATAGTTTGTTTCAGTGTTTGGGACGGATTTAAGGTGAGATGGGAAACCTGATAAATTATAATAGAATCATCAATAATCAATTAATAGATGATACTGAAGTTTATTGTTTTACTTAATCAAAGTGTGATTTTATGATGGACCAGAGGACGTATTTCAAAGCCCATCACTGTGAAAAGCAGATTGTAGAAACCTGTACTTCATTTACGAAACTCTTGATTGTTTTCTGTAGCCGGATGCAGGGGGGGCTGATAAAGATGTTTTTATAACTCTTTATGACTGCATGCTGTCGATTAATGGCGAGAATAAAAGTTGTATTGATGTGACAGTGAATGTGCTGCAGGAGTATGTTCTATCTTTTTCTCATAGAGCTTCAATCAGGACCATCAGAACTGCAGCGAACCCAGGCCCTACTGAAGCATGCAGCTGTTAGGATTGACTCATGTGCAAATGTTGATTCTAGAATGGTGTTTGACTGAGTAACCCATGTGGGTTGGATCCAAAGCAACAGGACTTCTGTTCTTCAGAAGGTTCTTCAGTCCAAAACAGTTTGGTTCAAAAAGGAAGTTATGGGCCTTAAAGCTACGAATCATATCTCCTCAAATGTGGACAAGTTAAATTCAAAAGAAAGAAAGCAGTTTAAAATGTGTTTTTCTTACCTAACTAGAAATGCATCAGTGTTCTCAGATCTTTACTGCAGGATGAACACAAGCAACATTCCATACAAGAACTTTATCATCCGAAAAATATGCATTCAAATCTGGGACTATCAATCCAAAGGACTATGAAAGAAAAACTTTAGGACGAGATGCATCAGACAAATTTCAGGCCGTGATGTCATAGCCAGCCAACAAAAATGAACAATCTAATTTTTCCTTCAGATCTCAGTCAAAGCCTTCACTTTGGAGACCCTGGACAGGAGGATGGTCTCCTTTGAAGACCAGATCAGAGAGTCTTGTCTGTGGCTCCGCTGCATTCCTGCCCCAGACAGATGTCAACGCTGGAGGTGGAGAGTGAGGGACGGCAAGCTTGAACTGCGAGAATGAAACATTTTGTATTTTTGAGTATTTGCACAGACTTAAGCATCAAGAGTCTCGGAGCCTTGTGAAAATGAAGATGCATAAATGAACCTCTGGATGTTGCTGATTTACTGGGTGAAAGTAGGATTTCTATAACTTCTGGGAAGAATTGGAAATTTGCGATTGATTTGTAAATAATTTTTTCTATTATTTTTTTAATGTCTTTCAATATATGTATTTGTAGTATGATTCTTTGTTTGGTCTGTGATCTGGAAACTAGAGTTTGTCGTGTTGTTTTGTGCCTGTTGAGCTTTAGAAGAGGTGAAGCTACTGTTGTAATACAGAATGAGGCCTGAAGAGTATGACCCTTCAACACTTCTGGCCTTTTATATTTAGATAATAAATGACCTTCCAGGTGAACAGGCTTCTCTTCTCCTCATTCATATCCCCTGTCTTCAAGCTTCAGTTCACAGGCTGGAGAATGGAGCAGTGGTAAGAAAATGTTTGGTTTTTTTCCCCCTAAAATGCCTCCTCTTCTACTGGACAGACCAGGAACAGGCCTAAAGCCTAGAGGAAACTTTTACTGCACTAATGAAGAAAGTAGCTTTTACATTTTAAAGAAGGTTCATGTAGCTGCATCACATGGGATCGGCCCACATGGTTGAGAAACATGATTTATCAGATATTTCATCTAAATTACCATACATAGCCAATGTTAGATGATGGAGACATTGCACGTGGAATACTTTCATTAAGATGTGATGGTTTGAATTTTTATACACTTATTTTAATGCATTGTAGTTAATCCCATGCGATCATTCTTTTCAAACAAAATAAAATTTAAACAGCTAAGAATACTTGAAACAGTAAACAAATAGAAAAAAATAAAAAATAATTCAGAAGTAAATTTGTAATGAATAAATAAATAACAAACTAATACGCATAAAATTTTCTTACGAATATGTGTAAACAGACGCACTCTTTTTTATCCATCCCAATAAATGTCTTAATTTTCGACAGACTAACTTTCTAAAACGATTGTTTTCAGTATCCTTTCCATTCTTCTCAAAAAAATTCGATGAATGCCTTACCCTATAACTTATTGTCTCCGTTTTTTATATTTCGTAGCTGCTGGTTCCAGTTCAATATAAAGAATAAATAAAAAATATATATATAAATGCGATATATATGTGTTTTGATTATGCTCCGGTGGTTTGCTTATTTGCTAATTGTATTATAATTTCTTGAATTCTTATTTTAAATGAAGAACTTTCACTTTTTTTTTTTCAATCATTTTGTAATCCCCATATAAATAAACCTTTAAATGCAAAGACAAGACTGCTCTATAACACCAGCGTATGTACAAACAGAACATATTTCAAGGGACTCCATATCTATTTAATTTGGTGTTTGATTGACATTCCCGGTTTGTTAAAATCTCACAGACAGCCCTGCTGATGTGATTCAAACTTAAAAAACTTGTGTGCGGTTCACTTCCTCGACATTTTGTGCAATGTGAATACAGAGATCTGCTGATGCTGTGATTGGACAGTGGGATAACGGAGGCGGGCCATTAATAACATCATTTGTTCTGTGATTGGTTCAGATTTGATAGTGGGAAGGGCCTGTTCGCCGGTGTCTCCCTGGTTGCGCAAGACGCCATTTTGGATTGACAGTAAAAGATAACGGAAAGATCGAGAAGCTGTCGTTTTTAAAGGTAATACCACTGACAATTTTACTGTTAATGTCCTAAAACGCCGTATCATGTCAACTGACTGTTGTTCTTTCCGACTGACTGTCTTTTTTTGACGTTTAACATGACGATGTCAAGGTGGTCGTTGATAACTGTGACGCGGCATTTAGCTAACAGGGACCACCTTAACCGGTTGGCTAAAGCGCTTCATGTAACTGAGGGATGATAGAACTGTCATTGTGTCTTTAACAATATATTAGACTTAAGTTTCACCGGGGTTCAGGGAACCATTTCGGCGGTATGTCCACGAAGGGGCTCCTCCGAGCATTAACGTCCGCTAATTTGTGTCCCCACAATAGCATGGAGCCGACTAGCTGAGGCATACGCCCTGAGTCGACATAGCGTAATCGGCTCCGAGTGGCAGAAACAATTTAAGGCTATTTACTATCTACTATTTATTAATAAGAAAGAATCGATGAATCCATACCTGCAGCTCCTTACTTGGTACTTTACCCTCATGGATAAGAAGTTAGATGTTTCCGGGCCTCATGCTAAGGTCGAGGTGTTGCTGGCTAGTGAATAACGGCCGGTTTCCTTGTTGCTAGTGTTCTGGGCTGGAGTGTTCCAGCTGGAACAGGCCTTGCTTACCTTGTGATTAGTTAGCTTCGGATGTATCACTCTTAGCTACCAATTACTTTAATTTTAACTCAATAATTGTCAAGATAATATTCAATGCTACGAAACCATATATATTTATTTTATATATAGGCGGTTAGGCCCGACTGTTAACCTATAACTTAATTCACAAACAAACCATAACCTTTGAATATGAATATACTGTACATCTCACCTGAGTTCTTATCTTGTGACATTCGTAGTGCCTCTTATTTTTTCTTGACCAAACATACCTTCCTTTTTTTAAATTCAAGAGGGCTAGTGTGAATTGTACTACATAATGACAGTGTGGTTATTTCCGTTTGTCACTGACTTGAGGTCATACTTGAGCTGAACTTGCCTGTCTTACAGAAGCTTAAGTCACTACTGATGTTGCATTCTTAACCTTTGTCTTTCCTTTGACAGATTTGTCACCATGGGGAATATGTTTGCAAACTTATTCAAGGGCCTCTTTGGCAAAAAAGAGATGCGGATCCTTATGGTTGGCCTTGATGCTGCTGGAAAAACAACCATCCTATACAAACTAAAACTTGGAGAGATAGTCACCACCATTCCCACCATTGGTAAGTGTACTATATTCCATTTTTGATAGATAGACAGATACTTTATTAATCCCCAAATTCAGTCACGGTAATATGTTCATATTATATTCTGTGTTTACCAATTTTGTAAAAATAATTATTAATTGTATTCATTGTGTAATGAGCTCGGTAGCTTACTTTTCTCTCAATATTAATTAAGTGTTTATCCGTCAAAATGTTTTTTTGTCATTTTTATTGGTTAAATAATGTGACAGTGACATATATAATAAGAAAATAGACGGGGTGGACATAGAGACATACATATAATAACAACGGAAACGGTAACAAAAAATCTAATTGTTTTTGACAATATATTTAATATGATATCCAAGTTTTGGACTTGTACATAATCTATTCTCCATGCAATATGTTTTTCGTTTAACTAAAGATGATAATATTAAATGTTAAAGGCTGCCTAAATCAGCCTCAGTATTACTTTGCCTACAGGAAATGCCATTCTATAATAATATAAATTATGACACCGATCCTTAACTATTTGATAAAAAGGGTTGGGGTTAGGTACGCAAAATTGGAAGTTGGGCAGGGATTTCATGCTAGTTGGTGCTTGGTAGTTTGTTGTCAACGACACATTTAAGATATTGAGGATCAAAAAACAATCACGATGTTAACTGCTTATTCATATGCTCATTCTGAAGATCAAGATTGAAAAAGGTATTTTAACCCTTTACTGATTTTTCCTTGGTTTTTCTTCTTTTTGCAGGTTTTAATGTTGAAACTGTAGAGTACAAGAACATCAGCTTCACAGTGTGGGATGTAGGCGGTCAGGATAAAATCAGGCCGCTGTGGCGCCACTACTTCCAGAACACTCAAGGTGAGTGGGACTGTACTATTAGTAAAGTCTATGACAGTAATTGCCTGTAGGTGGCCTCATTGTTACATCAATGATGGTTTTGAACTGAATTTATCTGGATATGTGATGGCACTGTATTGTAATACTATATTATATTTCATAATGATGTAACCTAATGTAACATTCTCTTTCCATAAGTTTAAAAACAGTTTTTAGCACAGAATGTTGTGATTGAAGGAGCTTGGGCTGCTCTGCCCTGACCACCCTGTTTTATCTCCTCCTTGAGTTCCATACCACCGTCAAATGTCAACTGCATCAAACAACCTAAGTGACATACCGAGCATCAATGCTGGAACTTTAAGGTGTTAATCCTTTTGATCCCAACACTTCGTTACAGCCTTGTCATTCCTAAAAAGCCCAAAAGTGTTCCATAAATGGCAGATCTTGAGAGAGAGAGAGAGAGAGAGAGAGAGAGAGAGAGAGAGAGAGAGAGAGAGAGAGAGAGAGAGAGAGAGAGAGAGAGAGAGAGAGAGAGAGAGAGAGAGAGAGAGAGAGATGTTTTATATCTGTAATACAGAACTCTGTGTGTGCGCACTAAAGGGTTAACTCCCACAGCTGTACTGCGCACTCCAGCACAGCCAAGGTGCACCGTGATGTCCTAGTCCAGGAGACTATTGACCGAGCTCTATCCGAACCCAGCAGACCTTCTGTTCTCACGCCCGGACTCGACCGTGTCCGACAGAGTAGACACCAACTGAAGCTCTGAGATTTGATGCTGTCACACAGTTCACGTAACCGTGATTACTGCTCCTTCGTTTACCCGTGTTACTAATATCGGCAGAGTAAATGACTGTACGAGGGCCTTTTTTGGATTCTAGGCCCTTATAGCTAGTGTCTAAACGCATCAAACACAAATATTAAACTGTTATCAGCAGTTATAAAAAATACTTCAACTTGAGTGTAACCACTGACAAACTGCTTCTTTAGACTTTACATCCAGAACTAAATCACAATCCCTCCAAACTATCGGTTTGCTGCATTCAGGGGCAGACTACGATGTCACCTATAAAAACCATCCTATACTGAAACCTGTCAGAGGCCGACGCAGACAGAAGAACCCTTACTCTTATTTTACTGTTACTCTGGGTTTTCGCTACGATATCTTGAAAGCATCATGTTAAATTGGCCTAACATGACCCAATCCGACCTTGGCGTTTCTGACGTGGCACACTCTAATGAACACCTCCTCCATGTTGTTATGAGTGAAAGAGATTTGTAGCTGCCTGAGCTCATTTGTATAATTACGGAGGACGTCCGTGATATTAATCTCGTGTGAATGCACCATGTCTGTAATTTGTAATGTAAAAAATTTCTCCGCACATTTCCTACCATATTTCGCCAAAACGAGAGCTCAGGTGATCATTTAAGTCCGGTGTGAATCTGCATCTCAGTGTCTCGGGGACAGAATTACATTTTATTTTTTCTTCTGATTTTTCCAACTCCATATCGAAATTTGACAGCTGCTCTTGATATGATTTAATAAAGTTATGATCTGTGAGATTTAATTGTCGATCAATTTTTCCTGCCACTAGCATACATTTTTGCAGCAAGTTGCTTTCCTCATCAACACAGCTCCGAGTCATCCACATGAGTTTGGGTACCCGGGAGGTGCGTCGGATCGGAGAAAGACCGCCTCACGCGGCACTGACTGGTAAGAGCTCCAGCGACTGGGCTGGCGTTCGATTGGGGACATCATCTTCTCCGGCGATCTCCACCTGCCCGCCTGACCTCCAGAACTGAGCACCAACAGCTGACCTGGTTGCAGCCACTGGTGTTACGCAGAACCGTGACATACCTTGGGGGACATGTCAGTCAATTCAGGTAAAATACAGATGTACAGTACATCCTCAGGGGATTGGTGAAGTCTGTATTTTACATGAATTAACTGACATCATCCCGGCACCATGGTGCCGGTGTCGCACCAAACGCCCTTCTGTGATAACTCTTCTGTGGATCACTCAGCTCTGTGTTGGTGAGGAACGCAGCTACCATCTATAATTGAAGCTATAATTGTGTGCAGGACACACTGATCATCGACACTCCAAACACACATCTCAAGACAGGAATACATAATATCCAACACAGCTCTCATAGTTATCGAAGAGGAGGTGGAAGAAGTCCCCTGTTGTCTACAGATAATATACTTGTCTCCAGGTAATATACTCGTCCCAAGGTTATACTTCTCCCTAGGCTATATACGTCCCCAGGTTATACTTGTCCCCAGGTAATTCTAGTCTCCAGGAAATTCCAGTCTCCAGGAAATTCCAGTCTCCAGGAAATTCCAGTCTCCAGGTAATTCCAGTATCCAGGTTATACTCGTCCCCAGGTAATACTGGTTCTGTGCGAATAGGGCATTATTTAGTTGAATTTCTAAGAAAACAGGCAAACAACGTAATGGCAGGTATTATTAACAGCTATGAGAAAAGATATAAAGGCCCTCCTTACTAATGAACTTACAACCCCTTTTGCCTTTTCTGGCGGTCTATCATGCAGAATAGCGGTTGTGTTTTCTCTTCAGGTGCTCATGCATAGCGCTCGTGCTTCTACATGGTACCAACCACCTTTTAGTTTTCTGCTAACTTGAAGTGCTCCCGTACTTTTGACGCCTCTGGTCGTGAGAATCTTTTAGTTTGAACAGAGTCAGACTCCGCTGTCTCCGTCATTTTCACGGTCTCTGGAGCCGCTCAGCTGGCCATTGACTGGAGCCAAAAAACGACTGCCTTCACAACGTAGCAAGTACGTAGTGTTGTTTTAGGAAAATCAGCTTCACCGTGTATGATAGCCCATGTGTCCACGTTAAAAATTGACGTTGACGTAATTGATTGTCAACTAGTCGCAGAAGCCCTGTTTTAGTGGCAGGTGTTTTTGTGTAATCTTGTTGACAAACAAACTAACAAGTAAGTGGACATGGCTGAAAAGCAAATTCTTTGGCAGAGGTAGTATATAATTTGTACAATAAAGTTATCATACCAAGATATTCAGTTTTCCGTAATCTTCGGTTTAAAGCTCACTGAGCAGCAGATACATCCTGAGGTATGTGAAGAAGGGCTATTGCGGTCAGTATCCGGTCTCAATACTTTTCTGAATTTCTGTGTACAGGGCTTATTTTTGTGGTGGACAGCAATGACCGGGAGAGAGTGAATGAAGCAAGGGAGGAGTTGTCCAGAATGCTCTCTGAGGATGAACTCAGGGACGCTGTGCTGCTCGTTTTTGCAAATAAACAGGTATGGTCCCATTTGTGTTTCTTCAGATGTTCGTTTGAACCGTGAAACTGAGATTGAGAATCCAATGCTTCAGAAAACCTTTGGTTTTAGAAGTCTATTTAATTGTGACTTGTCGAAAAACAAACCTTCACTACAGCTGCTGGTTCTCCCCGCAGGATCTCCCCAATGCCATGAACGCTGCCGAGATCACAGACAAGCTGGGCTTGCATGCCCTCCGTCAGCGCAGCTGGTACATCCAGGCCACCTGCGCTACCAGCGGGGACGGCTTGTACGAGGGCCTCGACTGGCTCTCCAACCAGCTGAAGAACCAGAAATGATCCATTCCACCAGTTTTAATTTTTGTTTGTTGTTTATTTTTTCTGTTCAAACACAGCGGCAGCACCGGATCGAGGCCCCTCCGCTCCCATCTAGTTCAACTTTCAGGCCCAGCTCTTTCTTTCAAAAACTTCCTTCATTCCCTTCCTCCTGCTCCCTCCCTTGGTCAGTACTCTTGGGGCTCTAGCCTGTGCTGCTTGTGTGTGTGGGCGTGGAAGCATGTGTGTGTGTGTGTACCTTGTGTGTTCAGCGAGTATGTGTGGGTGTGAAGGCGTCTCTGTGTTGGCTGGGATTGGGAGTAACCCTGGCGTGCCTTTTACACACCTGTGGAATCAGCAGTCTGGTTTTCAAGCCCCGTTCTCCATCAACCAAACTCAGCACCTGCCCCACTCAGCCTACCCCCACTCCAAGTCTTGCACGGCCCCCATCTCCCCCACCCTTACTCTCCAGAGGAAGCATGGTTTTCATACGCAAGGGTGCAACCCCCCTCCATGTAGTATATATATATCTATGTTAACTCTAAATGTTCAACTGAAATAGACTGAATGCTAAATGTTAATTTTAACCTCATTTGATATCAAACCTCAAACCAACCAGTGAGAGATTCAGTAAATTGCATCTTAACCTGTATCAGGTCCAAGCAAAATCAAAAAAAAAATTCAAAAAGGTAACGCCCATCCTTGATCATTCTGGTGTCATTTGAAAATCATGCTGTTTGTTTTATTATAATATTGGAATATAACACTATTCTTGGCAATGGTTCTCCAATGAACACTACCTTTCTCCCCGTTAAGTGAGACCATGAAGCACAAGGCAACCCAACAATCTGAAAAATGGAATTCACTGTAAAATTAGAATCTACGAGTATTTGGCAATTCTCGTCTTTAAGTTTTTTGGCGGCTTTCATTGAATTTCCTGGATTAATTAGATCTTCAAGACGAACCACAACGTAACTAATCATCCGACAGTCTTCTTACTTCATGTAAGTCAATAACAAAAAGGTGTATGACATTTCACAACCTCCAGCCGGCAATCATTAAAGGTTGAATCCAAAGCAGGTGGACTGCTATTCAAAGTTGAAGATGTTCGATCTCTCACATAAGAGTCTTCCTCAGGTCCAGCTGACTGGAGGAGAAGTCAGGACTTAAACCTAAAGTAGGTGTTCGTTACATGGAGTCGTTGGACACTATGTATCAGACACCTCACTGCAGGTTAAAGTCCCGCCTCCACATCAGAGGAATCTCTTGGATGAGAGATGAAACGTTTTCAAGTTGAAACAAGAAGTCCATTTGCTTCTGATTCGACCCTGAAGGCTTGCTATGACATGGATGCATAAAAATCTACTCAGCCGGTAACCGAGACGGGTGTCCTGATACATTCACAAAATCCACGTTATTACTTTAAGAGATGTTACATCTGGTTTTTTTTCTGTAACTAGTTTTAGCATTTCTATTTGTACGGACTGCTGAACCAAATTCATTTGAGCAGTATTACAAATCGTGTCCAAGGAGGGCCGGAACTGCTATGACACAGACTGAAGAGGTTTTTCGCAGCAACGGTTGGCAGTTTTATTTTGATATCTCAAAACATACAGCTATATCATTTTCCTGGTTTAGATGAAGGATTGGCACCAAATATTCTGAAAGCTCTTTGACTGAACGGCCCAGACGTGAAGAACAGGCTCTTGGTTCTTATGAAGGCTGAATACTTGTGAGGGAAACAACAGGCGCTGTGTCGGTGAGCTGAGCGGATGTGGTGGTGGACCTGTTCACGGGGGACAGATGTGCAGGTGACTGGTCGTCAGATTCAGCGGGCATTCTCAGCGCTGAACCACGGGGGTTAAAACTGGCACTCCTGTCAAGAATGATTGTAAATCTGTAAGTTCCCCTGTAAACTGTTTCTGTGGGGATTTCCTGAACACATTAATAAACATGATTTGATCCAACAATTCTTGCTTTTGTTCTCCATTCCTTCTGCCTGTAATACAGCCAGAGGCTCTCTTCTTCTGTCTCTGAATGTCCCTTTTATTGGTCTGATCGTTTGGTTAGTAACCAGAGCACTCATGGTCTTCATCAAATAACTGCCCCAGTAAAAGTATTCACACTTGAATTTCTGCTTTTGTGCATGTAGTCTTGCTACCAGAAAATCACAGATGAGTAAATATTTAACTTTCTTATTGACTTTGGTTAAACTTTACTCGAGTCAACCTCAAAGTAAAGAAAATAAAATTGGTTGCCACGCTTCAGTGTATATAATTTAACCACAAGGTGGAGATAGTTGTATTTAAAACAAGCTGCAAGGTTCAAATGCTAAATTGAATAGTTTACTTCTCATCGAAAAAACATTTAAAAATTTAAATGATTTATGTTAAATCCAGATGTCAGATATGTTTTATTTAAGTATTGTGGGAAATGAAAAATAGAAGAAAAAAAACAGAATGAAGTAACTAACAAATGTAATGTACTTCTGTCATGGACATAGAATTCTAATCTTATAATTAAAGTATAAGTAAAAGCAATATACCTATAAAATACTCGGTTGCACACCCTACATATAATAATAGTGAAAATACTAAAGCACACCAGCTCATACAATAAATGTAACTACAGTAGAGTACTTTATTATATACTGTATTCCTAATTGTTGATTTATCCAATTTAAATAAGTCAACTCGAAGTTTAAGAGCACAACTCTTGGTCCAATCTCACAAAAAAGTTCATTTAATACTAAATTGGTAAATTTTTATTATAGGCAGGTTTTGTTATAATCACAACGTACAGGGTTCTGTTACTCTTGATCGATTTTTGTGAGTAATCTTGAGTCTGAAAACACAATTTGTAGTGAAACAGCCACAATGACTTTACCCAACAAATGATCAGCATTAGTCAACACACCTTTATCTAAACTACAGGAATGCTAAAGCTGGAGAAGAGTGACCAGAAGTGTCTCATTGGCATGTTGGAGGTGGTTCTGGAGTTCTGGACTGATTAGCAAACAGCCCTGCCCTAAAGCCCACCAAAACATGTTGATATTTTGCAAAACCCAGGCGTTTCAGACTACAGCTGCGTCACCTGAGAAAAATATTTCTATTTCACAAACAAAACACACTAGCTTCAGTTAATTCAAAAAGGCAAGTTTTGTCTTTTTGAACACTCTATAAATATATTTTTTGTCGTTTCCATGGAATCATAATTTCTTCATGGTGAGTCCCGATGTTGGCCAAAATCTTCTGAAGGCTCACCAAAGAAGTGGTTAAGATTTCACAGTGTTGAATTCGTCTTACAGCATTTTAGGGGATGTCAGGGGTATAACAATCTTCAGATTAATCTTGTTTGGGTTTTTTTTTGCCTACCCGAATGTAGTCACGCATACATTTACTTATTTTGACCTTAGAAGAGCCTTAAGGGGAGGGGCGTTGCACACCTGACGGACAGACTCCGCCCTCCTTACCCGCTCCACTAAGCCCATATATTTGGGAGTCAGTGGAGGCATAGAAAATTGGAATATTCTACTAAGGGGAAGTTAAACTCAGGCCCACGCGTAGGATTTACGCGATGGTTAACAGCTGAAACATGCCAACTGAAGAGACAAAGTTTTCAGGTAGGTTTCTCTTTCGGAGATGCTAACAAGCTAGTACAAACAGGTGCAGTTTGGTTTTAACCACGAATAAAAGTTAAAATAATTGGCTAGGCTAAGCCGAAGCTAGCCGAATTTGTCACTGGTTCAGTATTCACGTACCCTAAGTGTCCTCTAATCGACTGAGCTTCGTTGAGGACAGAAATTTTATTTCTTCATCTTGAGTGAGAGGATTTTGCTCTGTCTACCTACACCTGCAGCAGCAGGCTCTTACGGTGCGTTCAGGACCATCAGAAATTGGGAATCAATCTCCAGTTCGGACAAAATTTAATGGGTTGATTTTTTTATACTCGGAAAGTCGTAGGGGAATTTATTGCCATGATTTACCCGACTTGACGTCACAATTATGACTTCATTAAAAGAACCAACCCTCACCAATTGAACTTAACTTGTTGGCGATTTTACGCGATGTGTTTGCGTTCCTAAATATCAGCGGTGTTTTGCAGAGACGCCTGTAATTATTATTATTTAGCGCACTTCTCAAACTTATTTAAATGAACATTTACGAGACTAATTATGAGGTCATCGATATTGTTTTCTGATTTGGTCACGTGAACGCACGTGAAACCACGTTTCGACATTTCCACATTGGGATGGCTGAGATTACCACCGTTTTGAACGCGACATTAAAGCTACCAGTAGTTAGTTCACGCACTTGGCTATCTACGTCTGTTGTACAAGTTCAAAAACGGTTAAATTTTTTTCTGTACTTTACATGAATATTTATTATATCCATCAAAGCAATATAAACATAAGTATGCTGGAATAATAAGCATGTCTTAACATGAGATTCAAGATTTATTTTGTATTTCCTCACAGTAGCACACTGTGGTTATAAACAGGTTCTGCCATAACCACCTGAGTGAGGTGTCTGGAAGAGTTAAGTCCCTGCAGCGTTTGTAACATGTTGACTAAGTTCACACTGTAGGTAGGTTAAAAGGTGTCCCACATTTAAAAAAAAATTCTTTCTTTTTAGATTTTCTGCTTTTGTAAATATTAACAAATTGCATGGAATCAAACTTCTGACTTGGGCCACTTTCATATGTGAAAATCAGATGAGGCCAGATCAGAATTATATTTTATTTTTATACATGCAACTATTCAGTTTGGTGCTTCTGTGTCTTTTTGCAAATAGTGTGCTGATGTCATCAGCCATCAGTGTCAACATGTTTTAATGTAATCAGAGAGGAATTGACACATTTTATTTGGTCAACAGTGAAGAGATTTTCACTACTTGCTGAATAATTTTGGTTTAAATACCATGAGTTGTTATAAATTAAATTTTTCTGCAGGTGGTGGCGCAGATGACTTGTGTTTTTTGATCTTGATAACACAGTTTCGGAGGATGGATACGTCCACATTAAAGCGAGATTTAAGTCAATGTAACCATGAATGTCAGACTTCCAGATAACTAAATCTAATATGAGCAAAAGAAATGTATGAATTGAACAATGAGGCTTATAATATTGAGTGTAAACAAAGTAAATCCAATCTGATTTGAAAAGATTCTGTGTTTGTGTTGACACTTGATGACAGTAGCTTTTTAATGCCTCCACCAACCAAGGTTTGAGGAGTGTTGCAGTGGTGGTTCTGGCCCAAGGAACAGGAACGATGCAGATTCTGGATCATGAAGTCCCTTTCACTCTCATTACAGCAATATGGGTCTTTTTAAGATTTACATATAGTTTGAGAAGTAGTGATCCGTCAGTGAAAATATCAATAGCTTATGATGTTCCCATTAGCACAACTGGACCCGGATCATAAGAGAGAGGTAGAGGCGATGCCTGTCAGAATCATGCGAATAATTTTAGTCGTTAGAATCGCCTCCATTTAGATTTATGTCTTTATGTTAAACTGACATCATATTTCATTTTCCCTCAGCTTTGTTTTGATGAAGGATTTTTTATCAGACAAAAATCTATTCTCTTGTAAAAACTTTCAGAAACTAATCTTAGTTTGCAATTGCAAAGAGAGAAGTTTGAAAAAAAAGATGTGTTTGTAAGTTTGGACTTTGGAGCTTTGCATCTTGCATGACTGTTGGTTATTCCAACTGACGTCCATGTTCCTCAAATGAACTACTGTCCCACCCTCACCCTTATGCGGTGCATCTTGCAAAAACTGAAGCACCCAAATAGACCTGGACCGTTTCACTGTGTGAACCTGGACCGTTTGACTGAACAAACCCTGTGTATGGAGCAGGTCCCACAGCTACCCGTTGGTATGAATAATAGTAATGGAAATATGAGTAGTAGTAGTAGTAGTATTACAATTGTTTTTTTGTAGCGATTTGCAACTTTGAGATTAATATAAACATGTTTCCTACAAGATTGTTTTTCTTTTCTTTTCTTTTTCTTGCATTTGCCTCTGAAGTCACCTTTACAGTAATCCAGCCTTCTGACAATAAATGAACAAATGTTTCTGTTTCTTTGGACAACTTTAATTCTTGCTATATATTAAGATGGAATCGGGCCGATCTGGAGGTTGAGACGCTGATCTCCCCTCTGTCCAGCAGGTAACACAATGGATGGGGAAGGTCCCTGGACTGATGTATTTGAGGACTGTCAGAGTGGAGACAAGTCTGGAATCTCAGAGACGATGCTGGGGAGCTCCACTCTGACTCTGACTCCTCTGGTAGCCGACTCTCCATCCATCCGCCGCTCCACTCCCATCTGTATCACCTCTAACAGGTATGACCAACTGGAATGTGCCACGTCAACACAGGCAGTATTAGTCTTCTCCAGGAGGTTGGCCTATTGACTCAAGGCCACAAGTCATCTGAAGAAGTTTCTATTAACACAAGCATTATTCCAGAAACACCTGTCCTTAAAGACACAACCTGACCGGAGTGGCTTCAGTCAGAGCCGTGCTTCTTACTTCCTGGCTTTACTCTGACATGGCGCATTTACTTCCTGTGACCAGGACAGAGAGTAAGGCTTCCTTAAAGGAACAATGCCGTTATTTCCATATTGACAGATTAAATATGTAGGGAATTTTAATGTGTTAATTATACATTAATTAAAAACTGTTGGATGGCTTGTTTTTCCCGATAATACATTTCTGCATTTAGGAAGGAAATATTAGAACATTTTGTCAAGTATTTGTACAAATTGAGCTTTTAACAAGTTTTCCAAAACTTTGATGACATAAACAAATGCATAAATAAATATCGAAGTTAAGTTATTACTCAATACTAATTAAAAGATAAAGAAGGTGTCTTGGCCAGAAATAGCCTTAAGTCTTCTGGGCCTTTTAAGTTGATCCAGTAAAAGTCATGGAAAAGCGAACATAACTATAAACAACCAGAAAACAAGAAGAAAAGTTAAAGGAGGGTCCATCAATGAGTATGCTGAAAGAAGTCACACCTCCGAGGGTTGACATCATTTTCAACAGAGGAAATCGGCCGCTTTAGACATTTGATATTTAGCTTTACGATAGAGATGCACCTCTTAAATGTCGGAAACTAAAATAGAGAGTAAACGTGGGAATCCACCGAGTCTGTGGAAACACTTTAGATGTAGGGTTTATTCGCGAAATGGATATAAGCAGCATTAAAATGACTTGGAACAGCATTTTCATACTAATTAGATGAGAAAGTTAAAACGAGGTTAGGGCGTGTAAATTAATGAAAAATGAACCTATTGTAGATTGAATCAGATGTTACTCTGAGATGGTTTTCATTTGGCGCTCCAGCAAATGAATGTGGGACTTTTTTAAACCCAATAAAGTCGTTGGACAAGATTGGACTAGTGTGTGGTCCAGAGGTCGACGTGTAGTCAGACGACTCGGTACGTTATGGTCTTTGAGCATGTTTGATGACGCGGACGTTTACTTCTAAACTTTTTGGAAGGAGGGAGGGAAAAGTGGCAAGAGGGAGTGGAGCGCGAAGGTTGCCCCTGTGGTCTGATGTCATATTGGAGCTTATGTCGCGCTGAGAAAAAGCTAAATAAGGTGACGCTGTATCATATCGCATTTGTCGCTTCCTTAAATGATTTTTGACATTGTGTTCTTTTCCCAGGGTGAAGAGCATGGATTCCTCCTCCTCCTCCGCGCCATCTATACCTAACCCCTTCCCTGAGCTGTGCAGCCCCTCCAAGTCTCCAGTGCTCAATAATTCCCTGCCGCCACAATCCAGCGACAAACTCGTGAGCTAAGATGTTGATCTGGATGTCTGAAATGTGTTATTGTTTGTAATCCCTGCCATGAAGGAAACGCGGAGGAGGGTGAAGGAAGGAACTCTTTCCAACTGTGACAGTAGAAACAATAGCGTAGGACTTTTCCCCTCCCCTCTAGAAACAACAAAACAATCAAGTCGGGCCCAGAGGTTCTGGATAAAATGGTCTCAAGGATTTGCAAGCTGTGCTCATGACTTAGTGAACCGAACCACCGGATTTGTACGACATGAATCCTCTGAATTACAAATTCATCGGCCTTAAGCGACACGCTCATCCGCGTTTACTTATTACTCACAGAACTGGTATGCTATGAATGACTCAGTGTCCCGGTGTGGACCGGAGGTTCTTGCTGTCCCAGCTGTTGAGTCCCTCCACCCCCCCTCGAGTGACTCAGGGTAGGGTGACATTTCATTTGAAAGTATACATTTGGAGTATTGCCTGGCGACGCTGCTGTAACTTTCCTCATGTTGTCTGACACTGAAGAAGCCCCACAGCTCAGAACCTTTTCTCAGTAGAAGCACAGTGTGGTTCAGATGATGGTTCTCAGCTGCATCACTGGAGCTTTCTTGAATCATCTGGTCTTTTTAGTGGTAATTTTTTTCTCTCACCGTTGCAGTTACTGATCGTTGAACTTCCGTCTGCCACTTGCTGCCAGTTTCAATTTCTCCAATAGAACATGTTTAACGCCGCATTCTCATTTGTTTAGAATGTAGAAACCCTCTTTTAAAGCAGCTGATACTCTGAATAAAAAGGCATTCTCATTTTTCATCTCCATGGTTTTGAGATAACCCTTCTCTCACTCTGCGAGTTTGTGTCTCACGAGGCTTTCAGGGGAAAAAACGAAATAAAGGAGTTGAAAGTACTTCAGTTGTACCAATCCCCCTCGTCCCCCAGAGGTGAATCTGAACATGTTGGCAATTTATTTATTTTTTTAAATTGGTAGATTGATAGATGCAGTTGACAGGGACAACTTGGAAAAACCCAATCTTTCTTGGGAAAAATGTCCTTGTTTTTTACTTTACCCTGCAATTGGTTGTAGTTGTTCCTAAATGTGGCTCAAGTATCTGTGAGGCTCAGGGGGAAAATACTTTTTCATGCAAGTGAGAAAGGAACTGGCCTTTTCAAACTCTTGTTTTATATTACGAATGTTTGGAGATCTGATAGTTAAGTATTTGAGATGTACAGAAACAGGAGAAACCAGCAGGTTTATTCCTGCCGTTTCGTGGTGGCTGTCTATAATCGGGTAGCTGAGCGTCGGTGATGATCGATGACTGACAAGAAAGCTTTGTTTCCCAGTGTGCCGTCTCTTATTTACGGTTAACCCTAACCCTACAGCCAGAAAAAAACACGCCTGTCATTACAGCAGCAGGTCGCCATGCCACTCTCGCCACAATAATGTAATGACAGGTGTTTTTTTGTTTTTTTTCACACTGTGAAATATTTTGAAATTATGATCTGGTTTGAGTCGGGTTCTGTCACGTCAGGAACACCAAAGTCGGATTGGGTCATGTTAGGCCAATTTAACATGATGGTTTCAATATATCGTAGTGAAAATCCAGAGTAACAGTAAAATAAGAGTAAGGGTTCTTCTGTCTGCGTCGGCCTCTGACAGGTGTCGGTGTTGGAGGTGTTTTTATAGGTGACATCGTAGTCTGCCCTTGAACGCAGCAAACCGATAGTTTGGAGGGATTGTGATTTAGTTCTGGATGTAAAATCTAACGAAGCAGTTTGTCAGTGGTTACACTCCGGTTGAAGTATTTTTATAACTGCTGATAACAGTTTAATATTTGTGTTTGATGTGTTTAGACACCAGCTATAAGGGCCTAGAATCCAAAAAAGGCCCTCGTACAGTCATTTACTCTGCCGACATGAGTAACACGGGTAAACGGAGGAGCAGTAATCACGGTTACGTGATTCCTTCTACAAAGCCACCCTCTTATAGGGCTGGGACATATTCGTAGCAGTGAGATGGAACGCTTGTCGCTGGCTTTGCTGCACCGGATGTTAGGTCTTAAAATGCTGCAGAATTGTACTTCAAAAATGTGATTATAAAATACTGAATGATTCCGAAATTTAACGTGTCAATCCTAATCTTTTTACAATAAATCTACCAGCCCTACTTGATTAGATCAGTTGATTAAAAGGGATTCATTGTAAAATACCATCTTCTCATTTATATCTTTCCAAGGTGATTTATTTTGTTATTTGGAACATAAAGATAGTCCATATATAGCAACTCCGATTTAAACGAAGATTGAATGTAAAACATATATAAAAGGGAATGTCATCATTGTCTAATCATATTTGACATGCGGTTGAAAATGGTAGAGATGGTATTTAACATTTTGTCTCGTCAACTTTATAGACTTACAACTGAGTTTGGGTTTAAAAAGAAAACCCTGTCTGGATCATTCGATATGCGAACGGGTTAATTGGTGACGGGACAGCTTTATGAAGGGGACCTCTTTCAAAAGTTCAGCTTTGACAAGCAATGATGGGGGGGAGGAGCACGACTGTGTAAAATGTTATGTTATATATTAATGAGTTCAGAAACACTTCATAGGACAGTTGAATTTATGCAGAATTCGAACTTTATACTACAAAGCTGAGGCAATTATTTGTAAAATTACATTTAATAACAAAAGTTCCTGATTTACCTTTATATCCTCAAATAAGCATTTTTTATTTTTTTTATCACACTATAAAATGAGTTTGATATGGAATAATAAAGTGAATTCATTTAACTTCGAGTTTTAATATTGAATGTCTTTGAAGATGATCTTATCTCTGCTTTTGTCACGCATTGTTCCTTTTTGTCCAAAGTGAAGGTACTAAATTTGGTCCGGGTGTTGAGAAACCTATTGCTCCTCCTCTTCCTCCCCTGCTCTGGACATTGAACAGTGTGATTTCCACGAGTGACCGTTCCTCCCCTATTATCCTCCTTGGTGGATACCTGGCCGTTATGTCCTGCATGAAGCAGTCACGCCCAACCAGTTAGGACTGGTTGATTGACAGTCGTGGGTTTCTTGTTGGGCAGGTTCACGGTCTGGTGTTTTCAGGCGTGCTGCTGGTTCGGAACAGCAGCACATGTCCTGAGAACCTCCGTGACCCACAAATAACCTGCCGCTCAGCAGCATCAAGGATGTATTCAGGAGTGACCACAAGCATGACCGCTTCTCCGATCCGATACAGATTCAGTAAACGCTGACTGCAGAGAGGTGGCTGCATCTGAGATGGTCACTTTCTTTAAGTGCTGATGACGTGCAGAATAAGATGAAAGCTGTGTTTAATAGAAGAATGAACCCTGCCCCAGTGTCACTCAGGTCCCTGTCTTTTGATTTTTCTCTCACCGACGTATACAGACGCCGGTCAGTTGTCAGGAGAAGACTCATCGCAGCATCTGGCGACATAGCCTCAATCACAAAGGAGTTCTGCTGCTTCTGTAGACTCAGATGTTGAATCATAGTCATTCCTCCGTTTTCATGACACATTTGTCACTTTAAGGCAAAATATCAGTCTGAGTCGTGACAGCCATGTTGGTAACAGTTGTTCCTCTCCTGGTAGAATTGCAATAAAGCTGATGGAACAAAACAAAAAACATCAGCCATTTTTCCGGTTAAAAGCTTTTAGTGTGAAATGTGTTTTTTTAATATATAAAGCAGCAATCAAATTTTGTAATGACGGTGAACAGTCAAATCAGCCTGTCAATTAAATTATAATCCATCCATTTTCTTCCGCTTATCTTGGGTTGCAGTGGCAGCTGAGGGTATTCCAGGCATCCCTCTCCCCAGCAACATTCTCCAGCTCATACTGGGGATGTTCCCCTGCCAGAAGAGATGTATGACCCTTCCAGCGAGCTTTGGGTCTGATCCTCCTAGCTGGATGTGCCTTATAAACTTCCAGAGGGAGGCGTCCTGGAGGATCCGCATCAGATGATGAACCTCCTCAGCCGGCCCCCTTACACGAAGGAGCAGCGGCTCCACTTTGAAATTATAAAATGATTATTTCCCGTCAAAAGTGTAAACCTTTCAAAGTTATTTGAATCTAGCATGGGACTATGCCATTAATAATAAAATAAAGAATGTAGAAAAAGGGGCTATTGCAAAAATTGCTTAAATTATTTTAAATTGGGCTTCATGTCATCTCTCATCAAGTCAATGTATTAATATGAATATTCAAAAAAACAACCTGTACGACACTCTGTATAACCAATAAAACGAGACGGAATTTAAACGAAGAATGAACAATATTAGAACAAATAAAGGACAAGAGACTGTCTTCAGGGTTTGTCACAAACATTGCACAGAATGAAGTAGTAAAAGTTCTGGTCATAACTGAGGAGACCGTGACGGTTTTGTTTCAAAATTGAACTCACTTAAAGCGGTTATTACTTAAATTTTTAGTGAAGGACACCAACTTGTGAGAACTTGTTGGCGTACCGTTACAGGACAAGTTTTTGTACCTGAGCGGCTCCATTCTAGTCTGCATGAATGATTAACCTCGTGTTTTGTTCCAGTCTTCTTCTTAGTCGCTGTTCAAAGGAAAACTGAAAGCAAGTTACTTATCTTTCATGGCAGCACCAACAATAATCTGCAGCTCTGGAAATCTGGGCTGGAACGTCGATTTCCTTTTGCAGAGTTTGAATTTTTCCTCCTCTCCTTTCGCAGCTGATTAAGGTGTTCGGAGAGGACAACCACAGCAAGTCGGTGTGGATTTCTCAAGCAGCCACAGCCAGAGAGGTGTGCCAGATTTTGGTCCAGACAGCTCATTGCAGTGATCAGGAGAACTGGGCTCTCTTGGAATTCCATCCCAGCCTTGGCCTGGGTAAAACCACACCCACTGATTGTTCACTTGGGGGGTTTGCTTTAATGAAAGTTCAGGGGGTCTCGCTGCGCTTCTTAACCAGTAAATTGCAGTTTACATTTAAATGCATCATATTCTGTCTAATCAGGCGGTGACATTGTCCTCATGAATGTTATTCTCATGAAATATAGCAGTGATGGTGAACCAGGACTCCACAGCTAGAACCGGACTCAGAGAGTCCACGCACTCTTAAACCCTCCTGACCTTGATGCAACCGGAGCTAATAATGGCTCACACGATGATTACACTCCGTGTTGTTTTTCTGTCTCCTCAGAGAGATGTCTGGAGGACCACGAGGTGGTGGTAGAGGTTCGGGCGACTTGGTCGTTAAAAGGTGACACAAGGCTGGTTTTCTGCAAAAACTATGCCAAGTACGAGTTTTTCAGGAAACCGATGGTAAGCAGCCTCGGTGTGAGTAAGTTCAACGGCTTTTTAGCAACGGATTAGAATATTTGGCTTCCTTAAGTATAGAGCAGTTCCAGCAATTAGGAGCATTAAGTAGCTCTCTATAAAACGTGCTGTTGCACCAGATGTTGACGGGGCCTTGTCGCCGTGGTCATTGGTACACCTGATTGAGATGTTGCCAATTATTTTGTTGACTAATCGTCATTGAAAGGGAAAAAAAAGATAAACACGCACGCCCACTTCCGAGAGCACATAGTCTTAAAGACGAGACATTCACTCTTCAAAACGTGAATCAGAAAAACATGTAAACATTTATAGTCAAGACTGTCTCCATTTCTAAAGACGCCAGCTTGAGCTCCGCCCTAAATTTTAATATTAGACACCTTAGACAGGTGCTGTGCTCACATGACAAACTTCTCATGACGGTGTATGAGCTACTTAGTTTTATGATTCCTCTAAAGCATCTATAACAAAGGAGAGCGATTCCTCCAGAGCACAATCCTCATTGGCTGCAGGGTTTTTTGCAGCGCAGCAGTGAGGGCATCTTCCTCGTCATGTATAAATAGCCCTTTCCTGTTGGGCAGGTTTTAATGAAAACCTTTCCCTCTCAATTCAGCTCTTCTTTCCAGAATGCATGATCTCCGACAGCGCTGATGTCACCAGAGGGATGACACCATCGCAGCTCATTCAGGTAAACAGGTGAAGTCATTGTCTGGAGATTCACAAGCACACGGGAAGGCACTGGTAGAACTGGCGTCCTTGCTTGTGGTCAAGGAGCCAAAATACATTTAAAGATTACCGTTTATGTGCCGTAACCTGGTCACTCAAAATATTTCACAAACGTTGATGAGCATTTTCATGTAGGAACTATTTCTTTCTATGCAACTACACCATGAAGGGGGGTGCGTGCATCGTCCTTGACGAGACTGGATATGAACGACGGCGTCCTGAGCTGTAGCGTTAGCTAGCTGGCTTGTTGGCTGGCTTGTTGGCTGGCTTGTTGGCTGGCTTGTTGGCTTAGAGCGGTTGCAAAGATAGTGGAACTATTTTCTGTGAATGTGGGTCTTAAAATTGAATGTGAAATTATAAGTAAACTGTAGAGTAATATTTTAATGTTCACAGTGCATCTTTATGATTCCTGCAGAACCTTCTGAAGTCTGGAACGTGTCCTGAGATTCAGGGTTTGCTACACTTAAAAGAACCCAGCCGGAAAGCCTGGAAGAAGGTCTACTTTTTCCTCCGTCGCTCTGGACTCTACTGCTCCACCAAAGGCTCCTCCAAGGTTGGCAGATTCTTTACAGTCAGATGAGCGATACATTCGTGTTCTTTAAGCCTTGGTTTAACACTCTGTGTTTTTGGGGGGTTAGGAGCCTCGCCATCTGCAGTGTGTGGCTGACCTGCAAGATTTGAACGTGTACACTGCGGTAAACAGCCGTAAATTGTATGGAGCACCAGCAGACTTCACCTTCTGCATCAAGGTAACCACTTCCTCACCACGCCAAGACGGACTAAGACAGGAGCGGGTCCATAGAGCAGATGGAACCCTTGTAGTGGACTGAGAGCTGTTCCACCTGACTGTGTGCTCAGCCTCCTTCATAGAGCATGCATGTCGCCATTATTTCATCAATCTGGCTCACTCCAACAGCAGAAGGTTTGAAATTCCTAATGGGACGACATTCTCTGTACCGCTGACGTGACCAGGGGGCTCAATCTCCTGTCCTCAGCGAATAGATCGGATAATATTACACACACCATTGATTGGCTGCACGATGATGTCAGCTGGGATAGGCTCCAGCCCCTGTGACCCATGGCAGTATAAGCAGTTACGGATAATGAATGAATATATGATTTCATAGCACGATTACCATTATGAAATCATCAGAGGCTGTTGTGGAGGAACTTCTCGATGGTGAATATGGTTGAAGGGTTAGGGCCGACAGCGCTTTGATCTTGCGCTTTCATATATATTGTGACTATTATTCAAATCTTCGGTTGGAATGAGGCTACAGAAAGTGTTGATGTTGGGATGTGAATCCTGACTTTAAAACTACCTACCGTGTGTGTGTGTGTGTGTGTGTGTGCGTGTGCGTGCGTGCGTGCGTGCGTAGCCTTCTAGAAACCCTGTTCGTACTCAGGACTTGAAGTTGCTGTGTGCTGAAAACGAACAGATTCGAACATGTTGGACGTCCGCCTTCAGACTCTTCAAAGTTGGTGAAATCATCCTTTTCTATCTTTTACAGATCAAAACCGTCTGCTGTTAAATATTCACAAAAAGAAAGGCTATTACATAGTCTGCTTATTTAACTAGAATCCTTCTCACGTAGCTTACCTATCTGTTATTCTTTGTGTGTGTGTTGTCAGTATGGGAAACAGCTTCAGTGTAACTACCAGTTATCCAAGTCGGCCGTACAGAACCTTGAAGAAACGAGATTCACAGCTTGCAAAGTGAGATAATCAGACATGATGCAACATGGAGGAATCTGGGAAATCGCTTTGTGGTGTCGTCTCACATTTATTGTGTGTGTGTGTGTGTGTGCGTGTGCGCGCAGTCAAAGTCAGAGGCCAGCCTGGTGGCCATGGACTTCTCAGGGCACGGTGGTGGACGGGTCATCCAGAATCCAACAGAAGCTCGGAGTGCAGAGATGGAGGAGGGACGAGCCTGGAGGGTGAGGACAAGGGAGTGATTGGTGGGGTTTATATGCATGAAAGGTTCTAATCTTTCAGTTTTTGCAGCGTCATTTATAGTAGTGTAAATATTTGCAGCCTGTGAAAACTCTCCCTCGTCACATGTCTCACTTTCTCATCGACAAAAACCACATTTAGGGCTTCATTCCCAAAAATCTTGTTATGTGATGATGAATACAAAAACTCCATCAGTCCAAATTCTGCCATGGGAAAGTTTCAAACTTCAAATCTGATATTTAAGTTTTATGACTAGATTACTCATCCTCATTTAAATCTTTTGTTTTTGGTCAGAATTTGGTCTCTTTTTGAACCTTTCATACATTTATTTATGTTTTTAACTATTTTTCACACAGCCTCACAAATGTTATCAATGTTTGTTGTTTTACCTCTAAAACAAGTTTCTGGATAAATGCTTTATAAATAAAGTTTGATATTCCTTTTTTGAATTATTATAGTAATGTATCCTTTATATATCACATGTTACATACATACAGCACAACGTCGTGAAATGTATCTCCGTATTTAATCCATCCCTGGGGGAGCAGTGGGCGGAGCCTGTGAAGCACCCAGGGAGCAGGGCCCTCAGGGTCTTGCTCAAGGACCCACAGCTTGTTGCGTCAGGGGTTGGGCTCAAAACCTGGTCTGCCAGCTAAGGGACGACTGCTCTACCTACTGAGATAAAGCCGCCCCCATAAGTCCACGTAATCATCCAGATTCATCTAGAACTTAAAGTTGTTCATTTTTAGTCTGATGATGATGAGCCTCCCTAAGTAGGAGATGTTCAGATGTCTAACATTATGACCTTTCTGGTCGTCTTCCTGACGCAGCGGAGAGAAGCCCTGAGGTCCAGTCTTCCCAACTTGAACTCCGATGCCAAAGCCTCCTGTAAGTCCACATCAGAGGAGACGTGGTTCCGATCCAGGGCCCGTGTGACTGAATGCTGTTTGTGTTTGCTTCCAGCCATCCACAAGTCCCAGCTGTGGTTCCATGGTGGCATCTCCAGAAAAGAAGCACAGAGACTGATAGAGAAGCAGGGCCTGGTGGACGGGTGAGTGGAGAAACGGCAGGAAAAATCCCGTTAACATTGAGTCACTTTAACTGTCACAGAGAATTTATATCCACTGTGAAAAATTTCAGCTCCTTACAATTAATATTCAGCTTTCTGTGCCAGTAACAGCAGATGAAGTGATGTCGCTGGATCAGAAACTCTCAAATCTGACGTGATGCTAAAATTAGCCTCTGCTAGCAAAGCCTCCTGGGTAACGTAGGCTCCAGGTTTGACAGGAGAGGAGCATGTTTAGAATAAAATATGAAGCTGAGCATTCTGTCGTCTAAAAGTTGACCGTGCCGGAGAAATCTCTGGCTATCAATCCTAAACTGTGTCCGGCGTTGAGACAAGATGTCCAATTTAAAGATGACACACAGCAATGTCTCTGGCGTTAACAGCGCCTCCTCTTTAGTCACATGACTTCACCAGAATGGCGTGAACAGCCCCGTATCCGTATGTTCATGTCTCAGAATGTCAGGCGGTGCAACAGATATTAGCGCCATCGTCTAATTTTGCACCAGCTGGAACCGACTGGTTCTGAAGGGATCATTTGCGAAGTGAACAAAGTGAAGTGCGAGTGGTAAAGACTGAACGGACGGATGCAACATTTACTTAGATATAAAGATGGAAACCGAGGTATCACTCGATCTGACTCCAAGCATGATGTCCAACTATCTGACTGATTCTATCAGAACCGCGTCAAGTGGCTCTGAAGCCCGAAGCTCATCTGTGGCTCCTCCTCTTATGCCTCCATGATAAAATGAGGCGGTGATGATAAAACCCATCTATTCATCCATCTTTCCCTACCCATATTTTTTTTAGTCCAGAGTTTTTCACGTTTCAGCAAATTATATATTTTGAATCTTTTATGGAAAGACTGAATGTTGTTCATTTAACTCAGAGCATAGCTCCAAAACGAGATACGCGACGACTCAAATGGCTCGGGTGAGCGTGGTGTTCTCTTCCAAAATATCTCAAAACCTAAAAATGTAAAACGTCTCTGCTTATCCAGCCTCGAAGCGCTTCGTCAACTTTGGGTTTTTCCTCCTGACCTCCATCTGACATGTGTGGCAGATGTGACCTTATGATGGGCAAAGCTGAGGTCACTGCAACGAGCTGATGAACAGCGCCTGAAGGCGGGCCTAAGGGACATTGGACCTCGATGTCCCGTGAGGCAGACATTCATTGTGTGTTTGTGTTTAGGATGTTCCTCATCCGGGAGAGCCAGCAACATGCACACTGCTTCGTCCTCTCGCTGTGTCACAAGCTGAAGACCAAACATTACCTCGTAATCCCTGTGAGTTTCCCGCTTGTTCTCCTTCAGACATTTTATGGACAAAGTGACAAATGAAGAAAACATTTATTAGCATTTTATTTGGGACAACAACCAACATTTTGTGGAGTATCCTAACGAATGGTCCTCGTCTCTGCAGTGTGAGGACGGAGGCAGGAAGTACTACACCATGGATGACGGCCTGACGCTCTTCATAGACCTCCTGCAGCTGGTAGAGTTCCACCAGATCAACAAGGGCATCCTTCCTGTGTGCCTCAAACACCCATGCGTCTGTGTCGCGTTATGAAACCTCACATTTCCTCAGACGCTGCATTCAAGGGTAAACTGGCAACCTGATCATCTATTCTGATCTATTAGGCACGGTTGGGTCTGCGATGAGGTTACAAGCGTCTGAGGAATCCAGGGAAGTGAGTCACACATGCCGTTTACCATTGGCTACTCCCCTCTTTAGTATTTTTAATTATTTGGACTCATGCGCAGCTCCGGACAGTTGTTTTTTTATTTTAAATGAACGAGCTGCCGTCCCTGATGAGCACACCTTCATTTTGGCTTTTGGGTAAAAGACTTCTGATAAAATGTATTGCTCAGATCCGATTGTCGGTGGCAGGAGCCAGTGGAAATGTTTGAATGTAGCATCAACTCAAAGTTTTCTGGCCACCAGAGGGCGCTCTGACTCAGAGCTAAACATAAAATTTAGGTTTTTCAGCTTTGTACTGTAAGAAATGAACACATGAATGTTTGTTGATGCTGTGGTTAATTGTGATATTTGTGAAAAGAACCCCAGGTTGCAATCATGTAGCGTGAAATCTGTCTTCTGAATGTTTTTATACATTATCGTCTTAATTTTCTATGTTAATTTGAACTTAAAGAAATTATAACATTGCTATTTTTGCACAAAGGTGGGGAAGGGGAGTGCGTTGTCTTGATGTTTAAACAGCCAAATATGTGAAATTAACAAGTTTTATATGAGAAGGTGTGTTTGTTTGTGTAGGCTCTCACTGAACTCCTGAGAAAAAAAAAAGTGAGTAAGCAGACCTCAAATGTTTTATTAGGTGTTATTTTACAGGTATGTCATTTCTGAAAAATGTCCCTGAAAATGTCCTCTGAAATTTTAGTTTAAACAAATGAATGAAATGGGAAAAATAATAGCAGGTTATCTTACAGACATACAAAATAAAGTATCCAGCAGACATTTAGTCTATTAGCTGTTGGTTAGATGGAACACAACTCTCAAAAATCTTCATTTTATCTCAGTAATGCCAAATTTGTCATTTTCAAGTAACTTCTTGAATAAATTACTAGGAATTTACACAACTGTAAAATAAAGCTTTTGATCTATTTTTGTCATTGGTGATCTTCTGTTTCACTTTCAATATTTGCACGTTGCATTTTATCATGGAGCTCCAGTGCTGAAATGTAAGCATGTATTATGCAGATATTGTCATCATGTGCAAAATTTACGGTTTTCTTACTTTTATTTTAATCGAACAGGGTTTGTTCTTTTTATCTTTTGAATATTTTGCACCCTTTGCAGCCGTGTTTTATACGTTGAACAATTTTCATATTAAACAGTTTAATTCAATTTTTAATGTCTGTGATCACTAAATCATGTCAATAGGTATGAAAGTGAGAACAGTGACTTTATTATACAGAATACTGTGCCACAATTTAAGATGTTCCCTAATTACGAAAGTCTGGAATTTAATAAATATATATAAAATGTGTTTAAAATAGAATAGCATAGCTATTTTCTGAGCTCATAAAATGTTGACTTTGTAGAAAGTTTCTCTAATGGTATATGGGAACTGAAGGGGATACGTAAATATCAGTCATGCGATTTCCCAAATTCGTTTATTGTATGGAATTAAATGGAAAAGTAAAAACAAAATGGTAAACAATCAAAATTTGATATTCCCAAAGTATATTTAAATTGCAATTAATGGCAAACTGCAGGACTGTTCCCTATGTATGGGATGTTTGTGTATTGAATAGTGATAATGGACAGGAATTTCTTGTTTAAACGGCAGAGAAGCAGCTGAAAACATGGAAGAACCAGAAAAAGCGCGCAGAGAATGCTATCCTCCGCCGAGGCACAATGGTAGCAAATGTTGTGGTAAACTCCCTGCAGATTCCTACGTTAATGTCTGAGTTATTGCCAGCTTCTAAATCTACCGACGACACCAACAATCTCTCTGAGTATCTTTCAAATACTCTGTAGCCGCTTTCTCCAGCGCTTCCACCTCAGCGCCCCTGTTCAGCCCACTGAGCCCCCAGCTCCACCCTCAAAAGAATCAAAGCCAGATTGAAATTTTAGCAAGGCGGTAGGCTTATTTTATTTTTAATGCTGTAAAACGCGTAACCTCACCAAGATCTAATCACCCTTAGGATATGCCAAATTCAACCTCTGTAATATTTTATGCAAATCCGTCCTGTAGTTTTTCTGTTATCCTGCTCAGACAAACAAACGCACAGGAATGAAAACATAACCCTGTTTGCTGAGCTAAATATTCACTCTCTTCAATTTCAACTATTATTCTGTTTAATTCTATTATAACGGTGATAAAAATTGTTGTGCCACGAATTTCAGACGGATGTCATAGCGCTATATTTCACATCTCTATAAATGTTTATTTTCATAACTCAAATGTTTTCCATTGGTCAGAAGGGCGCTAGGCTGAAAATAAACATTTTTGGTTGTCTCAGACAACAATGCTATAAACATGATCTTATATCTAAATTATGATTACCATATTTAGATTTATTGATTTTTTAATCCTTCTGATGGAATTGAATGCATCACTGTGTATTTAACTACTCGGTACGTCAGTTCTACGTCACTTGGCACCTGCTGGGTCAAACTGTAACGTGGATTCTGAAGAGCAGAGATCTTCTTTGTCCTGTCAGTGTGTGGTTAATGCCAGCGTACTCCGGTAACCCTACCTTCCACCACTGCCTTCTGTGTGTGGATGTGTTGCCATGGCTACAATCGTTTGGCCAAGCTGGCCAGGTAGAGTAAATTAAATGTTATAAATAGTAGTGAAGATGCTTCTAAGGCTTCAAGGAGAGCCCATGTGTAGCACAAAGCAGGTCACAGACTTTATCTGTGCTGAGAGATTGGCGGCAAATGGCCTGTTGACCGTAGTTTCCATCATGCTTGTGGCTGTTCTGCGTCTTTGCTAACCTCCGTCTTTCAGTCCTGATCACCATCCTGTTGTCTCTGCCGGATATTCTTTGGTCGATCATTTTGTCAATGTCTGGCACACTGCATAAGAAGTGGCTGACGGTTGGTCCACATCAGAACCCGCATCCATATCCAGTGTTTACATGGATCCAGCCGAGGGCACTCAGTGCATCACCTTGGATCCCGCCAATCTTGGCGGTGACTTGTGGGTAGGCTTTGGAGTCATAGGTATATCTGTCAAACCCAACAGTTCACAGGTTTTTCTGCATAGTCGTGGGTTCTTTGGCTCTCAGAATCAGGAAAAAAAAGTATTGCCAAAGTATGTAGCACTGACAATGAATTTGAGCTGGACTGTTTGAGTGAAATAGGGTTAGGGTTGCAGTCACAAAACTCAAAGCATAAATAAGAGAAAAAATAAATACAGAATATGAAAACAGAGGAAGATACAATTGGATGTGCACTTATGTAATAATGTTTAGGCACACGTAAGTAAACGCATTTTTTTCTGGCATGGGGTTTTCGTCCTGATGTACCGCAATGAGTGGTCGGCTATGATCTATCTCCCCGTCCACATGATGGGCCTATTCGCCGTTGCTGCTATGATACGTGAGACGAGCTTCCATCTTGTGAAACTGCTGGTTATAGGTCAATGGTCTGAAGGTTTTTGCTCCCCTGTGTGTCTCATCGAGTTCACTTGACCAGTCTGGTTTGGTGCCAGGTGATCATGGGATGCTGAGACCTTTGTGACGATATTAGTATTGCTGTAGTTTAGGAGGTATGGGTTTCTCACCAATCGGGAGGTTTGTGGCTTGACCCCAGCGCTGTCCTTGCAGTTTATAAAAGTCTGGGTCATTGAGCATGACCCAGAAGCCCAATTTCCTCCTTGCGCACTGGACAGGTTCCGCCCACTGATCCTCAAGACTTGATCGAATTCAGGGAACAAATTTCCTTATGTTATACTGCATAGATTAGAATGAGATTATTAAAAGATTTCAATTTTATTACAAACATACAAATTTAAAATAAATAAATGTGAATGTTTGATGTTACACCCAATCAACTTACTGAATTGTTGTGAATATAGACTAATACTGAATGAAGTGGAATTCTGAATTAGCATCAACATGGCTCCAGACATCATGGTGAACTGTTAACATTTGATGACATCATATAATCTGTGAAAATCTCTGCAAAGGGCAAACTTGAAAAATTGATTCTGTGACCTTTTGATTCTCTCAGACATCAGACCGAGTGAGGGTCAGTGATGCAGACTGAGTTAGGGTCCGTGATGGAGACGAGTGAGGGTCCGTGATGGAGACGAGTGAGGGTCCGTGATGGAGACGAGTGAGGGTCAGTGATGGAGACGAGTGTGGGTCAGCGATGGAGACGAGTGAGGGTTGGCGATGCGGACCGAGTGAGGGTCAGTGATGCAGAAGAGTGTGGGTCAGCGATGGAGACGAGTGTGGGTCACGGATGGAGACGAGTGTGGGTCAGTGATGGACACGAGTGAGGCAGACATTTCAAACTGCTAATGTCGCGTTATCTGCTCTTAAGCAGCATGAAGAGAAAAAAGGGACATCAAATATTTTTGCACATATTGAATAAAGGTCATGGGATTTCCAAATATGTTTTTACTGATTCTTTCCACTGCTTCCCAGTTCTTTAGGATCTGGATTGTGTCAGGGGATTATAATGATCTGATGTCACCTAACTTCAACCTTCTAGCAATTTGAAGAACATCACATCCATCTTTGAAGTTTTTACGTCTGTTTTTCCTGTCTAATTACCGCTGCGCTGTGATTTATGTCTCTTCAAAGTTTGTGTCAGCAACATTGACGGCATCTTGATTCATTCTTCACCGACCGCAGCAGGAAGGCAGCTGCTCTGACTGTCACCGGTAAACCAGGAAACCATGAATCTGTAATTATCTTATCATCTCTGTCCGTCGTTTCCTGTTTGCTCTGTCCTTCACGCCGTCCTCTTGTCCTCTATCGTCCCGTCACATCTCACTCCTTCAGCCGCTCCAGTACCCATATCTGGAATAAAGTTTACATCCGGCTCTAACGGGATGGATTCTTAGTGGAGGTGACTGGTAGTGAACCTTCTGGACTTTCTCCTAACTCTCACTGGGTTTCCCCATAATTATGTCTCCTCTCCTCAGGAGATGATTCGATTCCTGAGCGGAGACTCAGTGTGTTATGACTTCACCGCCGATAGAAAAGGTGCTTAGGATGTCTGCACAAACGATGCTCAGTGAATGCATCATGTTGATGTTTTTAAGCCCCCCCAAAGGCAGCATGTAGAGCTGCACAGTGTTCAGTGAAGAGCTCTGAAGGAGCACTATTGGTGAATATCTCATAGCTGCTCATCTTTACATTTTGGGCACGTTTGAACTTAGTTTGCTCACGCTCACATATGGAGTTTGTGCTCCACCATCTGCAGAATCTGTCTCAATAGGGTCGCGGGGGCATCTCTGTGGCTCCTGTCGGTCACCTGTGGCTCGGTGTTTGTGTGCAGCAAAGTGAGGGCGAGCCCTTAAAGGGAAAAGAGAAGAAATTCCAGAGCATCAGGCCCATTACTGCTGCATCTCACAGCCAAGCCAGTTTTATCTTTAATTTATCACTATGATTTATTTACTAGCCAGTCAATTCAGGCCACAAAGCCATAAACGAGGATTTTCTTCAGCTGGAGGCCGGTTCCTGTGCAGACCTGTCCTCATGGCCATTCCTTTCTAATTCCTTGTTTCAGGACATTTTGTGATGAAGAAACTTCTTTTCAAGCTTCCCAGACGTTTCATCTGTCCCCTCCCTTAACATGTTGTGGTCAGGTGTCATACGTGACGTACAGCCCTCTGACCCCGGACGCACACATTCACACACTAATTAATTCTTGGCCTTCGAGTTTGGATTGAATTACAACCCGAGTTACCGTCAGATTGACCGTGATACATCCTTTGCACCGAGCTGCATTGCTCATGAGGTGCCGTCGGCGTTTGCTGCCCCACACTTTTCTTACCATTATCCATAATTCATTCATTCGAGACCAAGAGAAAGATACACTTTTCATCCTTCGATCAGTTGCTTCCCTCCTCGGTTGCATTGAGACGGATCCGGGTTACTGAGTAACTGACAGACACTGTTTCCCCACACGTGTGAGCGCTCGGTTAAAATCCAATGCCTATAATGACTCGGAAGAGATCAAAGGCAGCTGGAATGGGGAATGGGCCCTTTAAGAAGGCAGGGCGGGGGGGGGCTGTGCGTCCATAAACATGAATTTATTCAGTGGCTGGGCAGAGACATGGACAGAAGAGCACAGCATCTCCTGCTGACACAGCGCTGCCACAAGCCCAGACATGGACGCGCTGGGATAAAAGGCACGAGACTGAAGTAAGAGAAGAAGGAAAGAAGTGACTGAATGAAAAGACGGAGGATAAAGACATAAAGAAGAAAGTCAACGGTTGCATCGAGGAGGAGAATGGGCAATTCCTCCTTCCCAGGCATGTCCCCTCTCTCTCTGTAGTTGCAGGTATTTCTAACTTGAGTGCTGTTCTGACGCGCTGGGGGTTCTGGGAAACCTCTGGTCTTCAGTGTGATGCCGTCTGTCTGCCTGCATGTGTGTCAGAGATGCTCTTGATCTCACTTTGCGGAATTCAACCATATTTGGTTTTGCAGGATTTTATAATACGAATGTGGTGTATGAATAGAAAAGGAAAGCCGAAGCTGAGATCTAGTTTATTTTCCTTTATCTGAAGTGAAGCCTCTGAGGAATGATGGGGGCTCTGGTCCATTAGAAGTGTGTTAGAAATGCATTCAGTGCGGATATTGACAGGAATGTCTGTTGGCGTCTTGTTTACTGCCGGTGCAGATGGAGCTGATGATCCGATTCTGTGGTCGGTTCCGAAGCAGCAGGAGAGAATGGATGTTGTGTAGAGGTTGGACGGAAGTATGGATCGAGTTTTACAGACAGTAATGCTAATTTGCGTGTTATTTGCTGGATGTTGAGTGCAGCGCTCCACCTAAGACCAACCCATCCCTTTAAATTAGATTCAACCCTCATCTAAATTCCAACAAGACTTGTGCACCATAAAATGACTGCCTTCAGGGTTAAATTCTAGGAAATGGATGAGAAATAGTCATGGATTGAACTCTTTTTTTCAAATATTCTGTCTTTTCTATTTCTGGCGCTGGACCCACATCTTCATGTAAATTCAACTATTAGTTGATGACTGCAGAAATGCTGAAAAAGCCCTAGTCTGCAGTAAAGGAGGACATAAATTCAAGCATTCACTCTAGAAATGTCTCGCATGTCACATGCTCCAACCTGTTTACATGGTCAGTCAAGAAGAGTCCGTGTACCTGGGAAAAAATGGTCCATAATGGCAGCAGACGGCCAAACATGGGTCTTCTTGCAGAATGGCCAGTCAGTTTCAAAGTGTCACCAAGACGCATGGAGGAGTTCATATGTAAAAGAGGGAAATCCTGATGAATGTTACAAAATCCTGGACATGACCCTTTATGTGGATCAACTCCAAATGTAATGGATTGCTCTCTTCTGTGTAACCAATCCTTCAACCATGTTTCATGAAAATCCATCAAGTATTCTTTGTGTAATTCTGCTTGAACCAAACTACACCAACGGCGTTCCTTGGCAGACGCAATAAAAAGCCTTTGTGGTGAGAATCATAGTGATCTCAAGAAGAATTCAAGATGACCACCTATCTTTACTCCTGACTCCTGGTGAAACATTTCTCTGGGTTACTATCTCCCATTCTTAGGGTCAGTTCAACAAACTCAAGTATCCCAACGTTAGTTTGTTTGATATTTGAGCGATTCTCAACACTGTTTTTATACTTTCAGTTCAAATTTTACCCACAAAGATTATCAGCAACATTCCACTCCGGCGCAAATGTTCAGCTATTTTGAAGGTTCCACTCCAGCGCGACGATTTAAATAAGGTTTTTGGAGCCCCCATAAACACACCAGTCCGAGGCGCTCTACTAGCAAGAGCAGCTCCTGTGGCAAACACATCGGAGGCGTGGCCTCAATTTGGCTCAACGGGGGCGTAAGGAACCAACATTTTTGCTAAAGGGATATACTTGAATGGATTTGAAAATCCACCAACCAAGACGTCGTTATGATGACGTAAAACATGCTTCAAATGTTCAGCTCCTTTTGGAACTAGTTCAGACCGCGGCCATGTTTGCATCCACAAAAGATGGTCCAGCACCAGAATCTGCTCATGTTGCTGCCAGGGGCTTAGAGAAGATGCTGCTTCGCCTGCTCCAGGCAACCCTCACATTTGGTGTAACAAACACAAACGGTCGCCTCAGCTTCAGTCCTGGGAGAAAACGTTCTCCACAGCAGTTGAGATCCAGAATGAAAAATGTCCGGGGTGGGTTTTCAGGAAACAGGCTTAACATACTCTGTGCCAGTGACCGAACTCGAACGTGACCAGGACTGAGATGAGAAACTTGGGATGTCCAGTTAAAGAACAGCTGATCTGAGTTGGTTCGATCAACTCCAAGATGAAGGCCTGCGTCGACTGTAAGAAGTCATCATCAATGGAGGTCAGATACTATGATTCACCATGGCACGAGTGGCGCCCATGGCGTCTCACCATGGCACCAGTGAGACACCATTGTGGCCATGGCGTGTCACAGGTTGGTCTGAACTGGATAGGGTTGCTTGACATCAGCGGCAGTGAAGTTTTTAAACTTGATGGATTGTGGATAAAATCATCATTATATCTCACTTTTGTTTTTCCATGATTGCAATATCAGTGACAGTCTTTTTTTCAGAGGCTTAATTATAAAATATTTCACTGAAAAAGCTTCCGTTTAAAAAACAAACAAAAACGGACAGCAACAAAAGACACTTCTGGGATATAAGAGATGTCCACACTGTGGGATCTTTAAGATGGATGGCTGGAGAAAGTTCTTCAGATAAATCCTGTTATAAAAGCAGGTTGAAACTGGTTCTCTCCTGACGTCAGTCTAGAATCTGACAGATGATTGACGGACACGTCAATTGACAGCTCTGCTTCAGGCCCAGGAGGAGGATTAGCCATGAAAAAACTGGCTGTTGTACCAAATCTGCCAAGAGGGTAGCTTCACAGAATGAGTTACAGCGGTAACTGAGGAAGAGCTCAACTTATCCTGTTATCTGGAACGGAAAACCAAGTATCCCCCTTCTCAGGCTTAACTAACTCTGGGTTTTTGCTGAGCCATCTTCCTGAAACCCGCTGCTCGGGTTCCGCCACAAAAACCTCAACATGAAGCTGATTAACATCTGAAGTCCAAGATGGAGGGACGTGAGAATCTTTCTCTTACATTCAGGAGGCTCTTGTATTTATTTCTGGTAAGATTTAATTCCATTGCACAGAAATTCTCTGTCTTTTGATGCTATGAGGCATTTCCTCCTCTTTTACATGATCCACAAAGTGATCCTGCGGCCCGGCTGAACTGACTGATAACAGAGAGCAAAATGGAGGTCCTCTCTCTCTCTGTCTAATCGGAGCTAATTTACAGGAAACCCTCTTCTTTCACCCTCCAGCCCGCTGCGCAGAATCTGTGTCATGGCGAAAAACATTCAATCTCTTGAATATTTGGGGGGAGACAGGATTGGAATAATACCAGCGGGCTATCTTAAAATTCAGCATGGTCTGATGTGAAAACTGTGGCCTTCCGCCTGCCGCCTCCCCCGGAATGACTGAGAGAATGAAATCGGAACAGAGGTGGAGAGTTGTCCTGGAACATCTCGAACATCTCTTTGTGTTGCTTGACTGTGTGAGTGATGTCACGACGGTGACACGCCAGAGCCTCCCAGGCTCCCCAGGAGGCTTTGTAAGGGGGCATGGGGGGCGGGCGGAGGTGGTGGGTAGCAGATCAAGCATGTTAGTGGAAAGGAGTAGAGAAGAAGAGACAGGGAAGAAGATCTGGAGCAGCAGCCAAGCAGCAGTTCTCCCACGTCAGCCTGATTAAACTTATTGATATCTATCAGGAGGAGGAGGAGGGAGAGATGAAGGGCAGAGAGAGAGAGAGCAGACAAGACAAGACTGGGCTGATTGACGCTGCACATGCAGTTACCGGGGGAGGATGAGGATGAGGGCAAGGATGAAGGATGATGACTTTAATTTGAACTCCGGTGCGGTTTCTCTCTTTCATCCTTCATGCTTCAGCTTTTCACTGCTTTTCAGTCAAAACAGAATTTTTCTTACAAATGAAGTCCCACAACTGAGAGACCAGAGAACCCAAATGTAGCCTTCATCACCAGAGGCTTCATTGGTACTGTAGAGTGCACTGTAAAATATATATATATATATATATATATATATATATATATATATATATATATTTATATATATATATATATATATATATTTATATATATATATATATATATATATATATATATATATATATATATATATATATATATATTTATATATATATATATATTTATATATATATATATTTATATATATATATATATTTATATATATATATATATATATATATATATATATATATTTAATGACCTTTTGCTTTGAAATGATGTAACATCTTTTCCCCTGAGGTCCTTCTGGAGCTCTTGGAGTAGTTTGCTGCTGTGTTCCTTCCTCCACTCTGGGATTGAGCTCATGTCTCAAAGACTTCATAAAGTATAGATTCTGCTCTCTGAAGGGATGTAATGACTCCGGCATCGACCACTGTCTGAGTGGAGAGCGGACCCAGAACAGAACCTGAGTAGCTGCCGCTGACTCAGCGACTCCCCCCCCCCCCCCCCCCAGCAGCTATGGCAAAAAACCACAGAATGACACCAAACGAGGTATATAAATGTATTCTTATTTGTATATATTGGGTTATTTTCTGTAATAGAGAATGCAACGGATCACAAATGGCGTGGTTCTTATCCGGTTTGGTTTATGAGTTTCGGATCGGTTGTTTTTTCAACCAATCAGAAAAAAGGGTCAGCTTTAAATTTGTTTTCTAGTTATGACCCAAAGAAAATACCGAACCATAAAAGCAAGGATGTTTGGCCCACCGTATTCCCTAAAAACAACAACCATCATTTCCAATTTTTAAGAAAATATGCTATACTCAAATGTTTAATTAACTGATTACCTATCTTTAGCGATGATGGCTTACATTAGCATTCACAGCTGCCCTTATTTAACTCAAGTGATAATAGCTGACATTACTTAGCTTCAGTTATGATAGCTGACATTAGCTAGCTTCAGTAATGATAGCCTACATTAGCTAGCTTCAATAAAGATAGCTGACATTAGTTAGCTTCAGTAATGATAGCTGACAGTAGCTAAAGCTAATAGATGGGCAGATGGAAGTGAGTTTTTTTGTATATGATGCTATAAAATAGATAAAATTTCCTTTTCTCTACATTCAATACATCGCCATAAGACACATGATGTGCCACCATCCTTGAATAGTTTCTTCTTGCAGACGGCAGCGGCATCAGACAACATAGAGAAGTTTGACGAGAGACCAGAGGACAATCCCAGAGGAAGATCCTGCTGCTGTCAGAAGACGAAGCTGATGAGTCTCGCCTTGTGTTGCTTCCCCTTCGAGATTTTTCTTTGTTGAAAAAAATAACTGTCTAAAGAGAAAATGTCTCCGGATCAGGACGAATGATAGCAATGGTCTTAGGGGGAAAAAATAAATATCTTTTTTTTAAAAAAACACTTCTGTGACAGTTTCTAAGGGATTATTATATTATTAAAGGATTCAAACAGTGAGGTGGACTTTTAGTCATTTGTCCCAGCCGTCAGACGATGTGTACAAGTAGAAGGAAATTTGAGGGAATAACCGCAGAAAACCCAATCCCGGAAGGGACGCCTGCTGCTTTTCTCTAAAAATCAATTTAATTAGGAACTACTGCGTCAGACTTTTCTCCGTAGCAACCATTCCGGTTTTATCCTCCGGCGGACAGCTGCTGGATATAAAATGTTGATAATGACCTCATGTGGGCGCTCTGGATGGCAGCCATCATTTACGCCTCTGCACCAGTGATGGGCTCACCACTAAACAACATATCCATCACACTTCTCACAGCTATTCTGCAAGAATATTTAAATGATGACAGGCGCTCAGACACTGAGTCCTCATGACGGACAAGGAGTAGTAGAATGGACCCACATCATAAAAACAGATGCGTCATCCTGAAGGCAGCTGCCAACAACTATTCTCAATATCTGTAAAGTAATGCACAAACAATTGCCTCGTAAATCATTTTAGAGGGTTTTGTATTAGTCAACGGTTTAACGTATATTTGGTGTGCAGTATCGGCTATAGCTAAGAGCTAATCATTTGTGTCAGCAGATCCTTCCTGTTAACGCGATAACGGAAAAACTGTTTCATGGGTCATTCTTTTTTCTAATTAAGAATTTTATTAGTTTCCTTTAAGCAAAAACAGACCAGACAAAGAAAAAAAACGAAAAAAAAACAGGCAGGTTACAAAACTGACACACAAATAACATAATTATTTTTACACATCCCATACCACACTGATGCTTTCTGACACCTGATTGGCAGTTGTAAGTAGAGCTCTACCGGGTTTTTTTCTTGATTGAAGCAAATATTACCTTTAATACAGTGTATTCAATTGAAAGTATTTCCAAAGGTGACCATGTCCCTCCAGATTTAATTTTTGTCTAATTTTGTCATATGACAATAAGTTACCATCTTCAAATAGGTCATCCAACATTCTGATACCTTTTCTTAAAGACTGAGCCCAGTAAATAAACTGTTTACCTATTCTTATTATGGGGTTGTGCCAAATGGATGCATACCTCTGAATTTTATGAGAGGTCTTACATCTTTTTATGCATTTCCTGCCAAACTGTTTTTGAATGTGCTGGAATTGGATTCATACTTTCCCCCCTTTTTTTGGGATCTGCACCAGAATTTTGATAAGTTTAAAAGGAGTTGTAAGTTCCTGTTCTATCAATATCCAGTGTAATTGAGAGTTTGATCCATTCCAATGATCGGCAAGTTTAAACATTTCCAAGGAAAAGTTATAATACTCTATGTTTGGTAATGAAAGGCCTCCTCCTTCCTTTGGCTGAGTTAGTTTATCCATATTAATTCTAGGCTTTCTTCCATCCCAAAGAACTTTTTTTTTTATCATATTGTTATATCTCAGTAGTAGTTGTTGTGGAATACTTATTGGTATCATCCCAGTCAGGTAATTTATCTGTTGAGCAATTACCATCTTTATTTTGTTCACATTTCCCCATAGAGACAGACGCAGCCTACCCAAACTTTCCAAATTGGTTCTGATCCTATTTAGCAGTGTTTCCAAATTCGTGTTGACAATTTCTCTAATTACTGGATTAGGTTCTACCTCTAGATACTTCATACCTTTTAAAAAACACCCAAAGTTGAATGTGGATAGTAATCCAAGAGAACAACCTTGGGACACCGGCCTTTCCTCGGATTTCTGCCAATTAATTTTGTAGCCGGATATTTTGGAGTATGCTTTTATATCTTCTAATAGCACAAATAAATAAATCTAAGTCTTTACTTAGAACCATTATGTCATCTGCATAAAGAAATAGTTTATGCTCCCTACCGCCTCCCATGACTACTTTGATTTTTGGCTCCTCTCTGATTAGTGTGGCTAGTGGTTTGAGAAAGATTGTGAACAAGAGTGTCTCGGGAGGATTTTTCTTCTTTTATATTCTAAATACAATATATTTTATTTTAACCCTATCAGTGTTTGGTGTCTTCAGTTGTGATCAGAGTGTTTCAGTACTAAATCTTCCATGACAGTCCTTAAAAAAAGGGATTTCTTTTTAGGGATGTATCAGGTGGCGTTACTGTCGCAGGTCACAAAGGGCAGAGATGGAATCTACTTTCTGCCACCGGCTGCAGCAGTTCAAGTACAACTGTGTGATTTCATTTGTTAGAAATTCTGCAGGATTGTTCATATGAGTCGGTTTCTTGTGTCACACGTTATCCATGTAGGATGAATTCTGCACGCCGGATTTGTAGCCATGACAGCTCAGACGTCTCTGGATAGATCTGCTCCAATGACAGGATTACGTGGTTGGAATGAAACTCCAGGTTCTAACTTGAATCCAAATGAATCCGCGTTAGACGGGACTTTGAGTCTAGATCCGAGATCAAGGACCAATGAGCTTTTGAAAAAAACTTCTGCATTTCTTACCCTTCCTGAGGAGCAACTGGGAGAAAATCAGGGTTCCCCGTTTTGCTCGAGGACACTGTGGTCAGGTTCACACTGCAGGTCTTAATGTTCAATTACGATTTTCTGCCGAGATCTGATTTTTTTCCAGTGTGAACGTCTACGGCCCGGAAGGGACCTGAATGTGCAGAAGAAGACGTGAACTCACACGCAGCACGCTGTGTTTACGGAAGTAAATATGGATGCTACACATATAAGCGTGTGTGACGCGGAATTGTGACATATGTCTCACTTCAATGACGTAAAAGTTGGATGAAATGAGACATGACCGTTCAGACTGGGGTCGCTTTGAAGAACAACAGATATTTATCCGATTTAGGATCACATATGAAAGTGGTCTGGGTCTGATTTGAAAAAATCGGATTTGTGCCGTTCAGACTGTTATAAAAAAGTCCGATACGGGTCACATGTGGCCACAAAAGTCGGATTTGTGCCACTTTTGCCTGCGCAGTGTACGTAGCATAGGACACTTACACTGCTGAGGCCGGGATAGAACCACACGCCTTCTGATAAATTCAAGACCGCTCTCACTTCCGACCCCGCCTTTTTTTGTCAAAGGAAACTGCAACTTTAACTCCGTTGATACTCCGAGACGGACAGTCGACTGTACTTTTCTTCATGTGTTGTCCCAGGCTGTGATGTCACGCTGCTCTTTGACGCTCTTTCTGTGGCGAGAAAAGCCTCGAAATGCTTACTCTGAGAGCAAACTTCTCCAGCTGTTTGATCATAGCTGGTTGGACAGAGCGGTTCTTGTTAAACGGCCATCAGACACTCCAATGAAAAGCTTTTGTCTGGGGCAATAATAAGGATTCTAAAATGAGGAGAAAGGGAGGATGAGGAGGATGTCTGATGGTCGTACGACCCGCCAATAGAGGGGACTTTTCTCACAAGTGGATACAGTAACACAACATTCCTTTAGAATATCCCTTCTAAGAATTCCCTCATTGAAGATCCATGACTGAACAAGCAAAATGAAGACATACAGTTGATAAGTTCCAGTATTAAGCCGCTGACGTATTCTGATGGACAGAACTCATCCAAAAAATCATTCATATCAAGATCAGGATTTAGTAATGAATATAATATATTACTAATGAGGTTCAAATGATCACATAAAAACTTCTACTTCAAACATTTGTGAACTTTTTACATAAACATAATAAAATATTAAATGTTTACACAACCAAGCAAAAAATCCCACTCACACAGACACAGACACACCCACAAACACTCACTCACTCACTCACTCACTCACTCACTCACTCACTCACTCACTCACTCACTCACTCACACAGAAACTCACACACACATACTCAAACACACAGTCACACACACAAACACTCACACTCTCACACGCACACACACACACACACACACGTGTGTGTAGATCCTTCCTGCCTTCCTATTTTAATAGCACAATAACAGGGTTCTAGTTGTATCCATCGATCTCTTTGATGTAGTGTGTTTCACAGTTTTGGTGTTTTCCAGAAGTGAACCTCAGACTCAAACCAGTCTGGTCGCTGTGGTGAAGGAATCTAAAGGGTAGAGTTGTAGAAGTCATTAGAAGCAAGAGCGCTCTCTGCCATTCTGCCATTCTTATCTATTGCAGTGTGGAGGCATGGGGGGTGGTGCTGCTCGGGACTCATGTGCAAAACTGCGATACTGAACAAGAAGGAAGTGGAGGGAGAGAGGAGAGCTGTAGCTGGTTCATTTGCAGCTAGCAGCTCGTCCCAAAAGACCGTAAAGGATTATACTCAGAGAGAGGGAGAGAAATGGAGAGGGGATGTGGGAGAGAGTAAGGGCGTGACAGAGGGGAGGGGGAGGAAAAGAGAGTGGGAGGGAGAAAGAGAGAGAGACAGGGATGGGGGAGAGAGACAGTGAAAGAGAATGAGAGAGAAGGGAGGGGGGTAAGAGGTATACAGGGGAGGGTGAGAGGAAGAGAGGGATAGAGTAAGAGAGCAAGAGAGTAAGTTAGAGAGTGTGGGGAGAGAGGGAGAGAGAGAGCAAGAGAGAGGGGAGGGGGAGACGGGGAGAGGGAAGGAGAGCGAGAGATTGTGAGAGAGAGAGAAAGAGAGAGAGACAGAGAGCGAGGGGCCGGGGGGTTTATGGTGGGGGGGCTCATGTGTCCTCAGTCATGGCACCAACTTCAGTGCAGGCGTCGCCCTCATGATTAAACAAACTGTAAATGTTGTATTTCTGTCTTCCACTGAGGTGGTCAGAGGATTATTAACTGTCAGGGCAGAAATAGAAAACTCCACCTTCTGCTTTATCATTTATATGCCCCAAATTTAAGACAGTTTTTTCACCCTCCTATAAAATCTCCTACTTGGTTACCATCAGGACCACCTCACATCTCACTCTGAACAGAACCGGTGAATATAATTGTACATACAGACCGGACTTATTGTGTGCCTGACAGGTCAATTATGGACAGTATTTGTATATTGTATATTGTATATTGTATAATATATATATATATATATATATATATATATATATATATATATATATATATATATATATATATATATATATATATATATAAGAGTGGGCCAACATTCCTCCACAGGAATGTCAAAAACTGATGGCAGAAGAGTTTGATCGCAGTTTCCCTAACTAGTCATCATTTCAGGAGATAGAATACTTTTTTCACATGGGTGGAGGTATATGTTGGATTATCCCAAAAGATGAATCATAACTGGGTCCAACAATTGGGCTTCCGCTTAAGTCCCCTTTAATCAGGAAGAGCAGGTTAAGACGCTAACGTTGGCAAAGCAGTTAAGTTTAGCAGGAGCTCAGGGCCACGAGCTCTGAAGTCCCTGAACTGAGCAAACATAGACCATATAACAGACTGAACAAGGCTCACAAAGTTCTATTTTCATCGCAAAATGTCATACAAGTGGTCTTCAGCAGAACCGAGTCATTCTGATATTTGAGAGGCTAACGAGAGAGCAGTCTGGACTTTAAATTGTTGTATGACACAGTGGAATGTTTTCTGCTGCTGTCACTTAAAGTGTCGGCAGATTTATGGACCTTGTGGTGCTGAATACCCAGTGATGTCACACATTCAATGGGTCACCACGCCCAGGAACCGTGCATGACTTGAGGGTTGACAGATGAAATACTTTAAAATGTGAGGTAGAAGGACGTTCCCGTCGAGTGCTGGAATGAATATTTGGATATCAGGGCTTATGGTTATTTTTTGTACACAAAGTTGATTTGCTGGGATTTCATTAACAGCAAAGCAACTCAAAGCTTTGAAATCCTGAAATATGCGCTTCAACAGGGAGACGTTACTGCAGAAACAGACTGACACACGGCCCTTTGAAACCACCTAAGTGGATTTTCCTCCTGCTTCTGCTTTTTTCAGAGGACATAAATGTGGACCATTGCTGGGCCCACTTCCTTTCTGTCACACCAGCTGACTTATGGCCATCGATGCATCACGCTGTCATGGAGGAGGTTCATCTAGAAACAAGGCTCACACAACTTCTGCAGATATTTTTACTCTTGGAAATAACCAATTTTAGTTTATTATATTGATTAAAAACAACTTGTGCTTTTTAACTACAATTTGTTACACTGAGAAAACCTTGCAGCAGCTTGGAAGGATGAAAAGAACAATTAAAACTTTGTTTTTCCTTCTTGTTTCTCCATTTTAGAAAAAGGATAATGCACTTTCTTAGTCCTCCAAACTTTTGTTGAGCAAAGACGCTGCTCTGAGTTTAATAGATGCAGAGCACAGAGCCCCTCATAGCAGGGCCTTTTCTTGACAGGAGCTAATGCAGATTTCACCTAGTTTTCTTCCGCTTTCAATCAATTTTTAGAATTTGATAGATTTGTATTTGAACTCATGTGGGTCGACAACTCTCTTCCTCCGCTCTCTGTGTGTCTTTCTATGTACTTACTACTTTGTTGTATGTAATAGATAAGACTAACTACTTGCTCGCTCAGTGAAATTTAACAGTGTAGTGTTGCGCCGATTGGAAAACATCTGTACTGGAGATGATACCATACCCCTCTCATAACTATAATATAATGGTTTCATGCACTATCCGTTTCTGGAATGACTTTTATATTGTGCACTGTTGTTTTCCGGTGTAACAGTTGGTCTCTGTTTTTGCAAGAGTCCCTGAAGAAGTCCCTCCCCTTCCTCTACAAAGCCAAGATGGTGACCATGGAGGTTGAACAGTGTCCATTGTTGCTGTCCACTTTTGGGCTACTCAGAACAATGCCGCCGAGGTATTAGTAGTATCCAACGTTTGGCCAACATGTTTGTGTGAGGAAGAGATCTTTGAGATGTGATGTTTAGTTTTGAAGTGTAACAGGAGAAGGACCCCACACATTAAATCATTCCGTGTAAAATGAGGATGGCGGTTGGTCACATGGCAAAGGTGGGAGTTCTGACCCCTTCAGTGTGCTGAGCAGAGACGCTGAAGTGGAAGGCGTAGGAGAACGGGAGAGACACGCGGTTGCAGAGTATATAATAGATACTGAGAGTTTGTTGGAGTTTACGGTAGATTTTGAGGCTGGCAATAACACGTAAACTAACGGAGGAATCTGCGAGAAATTTTCCTAAATCAAGGGTCGTTATTGAATCTGACCGCAGTGATGTCCGCCGCTGCTGTTGTTGTGCCTTGGCGAAGGTTTGTGCTTTCTGAGGGCTTGTGGTTGTCAACGGGCTGAAACACATAAAGTTATCTTTCATTATTAGGTGTACACTTGGTATCATGTGGTGACATAAGGATGACAATAATAACATAATTCATGATAATTAAGCTGTTCCCTGAGGGGTCACCACAGCGGACCATCTGGGATTGACTTGGAAAATTTTGTAATTTTAAGTTTTTTAGTATCCTGTGTCCTCAGTTGTCACTCAAGAACAAAGGATAAAAACGACGAGTAACGTATGTTTGAAAGGAGAAGCTGAAGGAACCTATCTTGTACCTATCAAAGCACATAAAACAGTTTTTATATGTCATGGCTCAGTTGTTGTCATTTATACACCAAGAAGTTCTGGTGTTCTGTCCCATTATTTATGTTTTAAATGAATCATGATTGTTAGAATTCAAAGACTCAGATTTGCCCTATTTTTGGCTCAAATAATGTTGTTTTTCCATTTTTGTTGCATGTAAAAACAGTCTTCTTTTAAAATCTCTACAATCTGAGGAGAGTGAAGTCAAACAGAACAAATGATTGTGCTTCATCTCTGTTGATTCTTTAAAACCACTCCGCACGGCTCACACAGCACAGCAAACCAGAACTCAGCAGTGACGTCAGCTGTCCAGGAGAGGAAGGCAGCATGTGAAGAAGTAGGAGCACGGACCAAACCAGAAAAGTGTCCCCAGATATGGAGGACACGGATCTCATGAGCTCTAAGGCCTGCTTTTGCTTTCGTGGACATTCCTGTTATGGATACACAGTAGCTATTATTATAGATATTAAAGATTTCTCAGATGTAACAGAGCATCAAACTTCAGTCAAAGCAGAAATCATTTCAGAAGATGAAAAATACATCTATTCAAAAATGTAATACTGCAGCTCTGACTCAAATAAATGTATTTATATGCGGCCTAAGAGTGGCTGATGTCTTCGTTCACTTTCATCGAACCGTCTCACTCCTGTAGTAGTAAATCTGGACATTTTGTCACAATTATATGATGTTTTTGGATGAATATTCCGGTTGCATAGATCTCTATGTTGCAGTTGAATGCAGTAGTAGTTTAGGGTGCAGATAGTTTCACGTCACTTACTGTCTGTTTTTACAGCCTCTTGTTCTAAAAGATCATCACGTTAGCTGCTGCTCCGAGTTTCTCTTCAGGTGTCATCAATTCACTCAAAGAACTTCGTTTTCAGCCTCGGGACAATGACCTTCGGTCTAGCAGGGTTCCATTAATTTATTCATTGCCTTTATTGGATTCATTGTCTGAGTAGGAGTTAGGGGGTCTTGCTCAAGGACCCACGGCAGTAGGTCGCATGCAGCTCAGTGAGAAGTGCGGGCGTATCTCAATCGGAAGGAGACTGGTTCAAGCCCTGGCAGTCTACATGTCGAGGGGTCCCTGAGCAAGACCCTGAACCCGATCTGCTACCAGCGCTACAGGTAGCCGCCCACTGCTCTTCAGGGACGAGTTAAATGCAGAGAACCAATTTGAACTGCCTGTATGATTGTATTGTCTTCTTAGGGCTGGGATTGAACCCCAAATCTACCGACTGAGATAAAGCTGCCTTTAGAAAAGGGCACAAACTCCTCATCGGGGAATCGACCCCCGATAACTGAGTAGATGTACACACTATCCCCTACATCCCCTTCCTTCCTCAAGCCCGATAGTTCTCCTGAGTACCTCAGCTGTTCCTCGGACTCTTCAGGATAGAGACCTCAGATGTTCACCTGAAGAGTCGGTTTGGTTGCCGCAGCCCCTCACGCTCCTGCCATCACTGGGACCACTCTGGCTCTCGTCGTACCACATCTGTTCCAGCTGTTTCTTCCTCCATCCTGTCATGCTCCTTCTTCCGGATGTCAGCTGGGATGACCACATCATCAGCACCGCCATCCTCTGGTTTTAAACCACCGTGACTGGTCGGTTAGCTGCTGCCAGACCAGAACCAGAAGTTCCACAGGTTCTTGACTCTGCTGCTCTCATTCCATCTATCCATGAGGATCAGTGGCCGGCCCACTGGTGCCGTGGGAGCAAAATGGGTTTCAGGCTCTTTCTCAATGACCTAACGGCATGTATGTCACAGTTGGTTGTGATGTTTGAGTTTTGGTCTTTTCTGTCTAGTTCCCAAACTCTTTCTTTGCCGTGTTCGTGACAGGATCCATCTAGAGAGTTTAAAGGAGGTTTGACACTGACAACATATTGATGATCATGTGACCACCGGGCCTGTTTCTGCCCAGGTTGTACAATACCCTGAAGGTGGACCGGATGTTCTGTAGTTCTAGACAGGATGAGTGATGTTCTTTGTGCTGTGTCTGCTGTGTCTGGAGGAGACAGAGAGGTTTGTTTAAACACACCTTGACTTTTAATCCGTCTTCCGTATTTAAATGGGAGGATTGAAAGCAAAGGAGTTTCCTTCATCTGAAAGCTGTAAACCCGTAAACAACCTCCGACACGATTTCTTCTCAAGCTGCAGGTTTGATGACAAACATTTGCTGAAGTTGTAAATTCAAACTGAAGGCAGAACATTGTTGAAGAACGTCTGACCTCATGGGAGGAGCCTCTGCTGCTGATGACCGTAGATATGAGGCGTGATGAAGTGCTGGTTCCAGCTGATCCACCGTGCTGGCAATACTTTTGAGAAATGTTGTATTCAGCAAAAGGAGACCTTGTTCCAAATACTAACCAACCGCCTGCTGAGCCTGTTTGGGTTCATTTTGATTTTCAAGGACCCCGGAGAGCTGAAAATTATAATTTGTGGATGGAGGAGCTCCATTTTTTATTCTCTCTTCCCATAGTGCCTTCTTCCTGAAATAATGAGGTCCGATGAACAGAGTTCTGATGGAGGGGAAGAGAGGGGGGTGGAGGGAAAGAGAGTTCTGATGGAGCAGTAGAGAAGATGGTGGAGGGGAAGAGAGGAGGGTGGAGTCAGGAGTCAATAAAACCTAACCGGACTGGAACCTGAAATAAATAAACGTACAAAAAGAAAATGTTACATGGTATAAATAAAAACCCTGACCCTGGTTGACAGTCCAGTCAAGTCCAAAAACCTCCAAAGAAGAAGAAGACAAGGAAAACTCATCTTCACCAGAATGAAGTAAAGAAATCCCCCGTTCCTTCATTCTGCTGCTTCTTCCTCGGCGCTGAGCAGCCGAGTATCTTGATTCCACTAACCGCACAAGAACAGGAGTTTTTTCGCAAAACTTATCGGTGTGTCGTGGCGTCACAGCCGTACAAACTCATTCCTCATTTGTTGAGCCGATTGCTCTGAATCAAAGGAAGTAGAGCTAAAAGAGGATTGTGCAACTCAGAGAACACACCGCTGTTGTGGTTCTCTTCTTTATGTTGTCGAATTGTTGTTGATTTGTTTCCTGGTCTTATTTTCTAGCTTTAGGACAGTCTATTTCCTTGAGTTTTCAACCGGCCGCCCTTCTTTACTTTCTGCTCCAGTTGTTCCTTGTCTGGAAGTGTGGGTGAGTGAGTCCTCCTCCCTGATTGTTGAGTGTTTTCACCTATCCCTGCCCTAAACTGTCTTTGCCTTCAGCTGTCCCCACCTGTCCCTGCTCTCACCTATGTCTGCCCTAACCAGTCCCTGGCCTCAACTCCCCTTGCCCTCACCTGTCTCTGTCCTCGCTTTTCTCTGCCCTCACCTGTGTTTGCCCCCATATTTAACCGCCCCACCTGTCCCTGCTCTCACCTGTTTCTGCCCTAACCAGTCCGTGGCCTCAATTCCCATGCCTCAACTCCCCCATGCCATCACCTGTGTCAACCTTCTCCTCCTTCTGCCCTGACCTGTTTCTGCCCTCGCATGGATTATCATTTGATACTTTGTCATCTGTTTTAACTTCAGTTTTGGATGGACATCATTTTAGCCGCTGGCTTATAAATAACTTTGTCTCTTTTGGAATTCTAACTAGTCTTTAATTAACTTTGTTCATATGACCTTTTTTGCCCTATGTTTACATTAGGGTTGTTAATCTTTTACAAAACGTAACAGCTACACTCGTTTACTCTGTGAGAACTCTCAGGACAGCCACGGATCAACGGCAAGATTTGTGGCTCAGATTTTAACTATACATGTTTTAAACGATGATCTGTCCACATTCTAACTGTGGTGACGTGTTTTCAAGGGAACTACTGAATCATCTCAATGTCGGTTGAATCCGAAGCAACTGGACTTCGGTTTTGGCTTGAAGAAGTTTCACCTCTCATCAAAGAGGCTTTTTCAGTTCTAACTTCTGGTGCGGAGTCAGAGGTTTTATACTTGCAGTAGGTGTTTGGTACGTAGAGAGTCATTGGCACAGGTCATGCATCACTAATGAGGGGGGTCTGACTCGTCAGGAGTCGTTTGGGACAGAGTGGTCTTGATTGTCTGCTGGGGGATCATGTGAATCGTTAGCATCATGTTAGTCATTAGCGTCATGTGAGTCGTTAGCATCATGTGACTCAAGGTGTGGATGATAGCGAAACCGCCTGGGGTGAGATACCCCTGTTTAGAGATGGCCGCTACAGTTTGACATAAATGCTGAACCTTCAAATTTTAGTAAGAGATGAACAGAGAACAGAGAGGACATAGTACAGTGAGGAGAGATAGGACAGAGAGGACTGAGGACAAAGAGGACAGAGAGGACAGAGAGAACAGAGAAGAGAGTGGACAGAGAGGACTGAGAACAGAGAGGACTGAGAACAGAGAGAACAGAAAGGACAGAGAACAGAGAGGCCTGAGAAGACAGAGAACATAGAGGACAGAGGACAGAGAACATAGAAGACAGAGAGGACAGAGAACATAGAGGACTGAGAGCAGAGAGGACAGTGAGGACAGAGGACAGGTTAGCATATGGTGATTTGATAAATCATTTAGTCTGTTACACATGAACATTTAAAAAATATCCTATATCTGTCATTGCCCAACATCCATCCATCCGTCAACCCATCCATTTTCTGTCATCTGTGAGCTAGAGCCTATCCCAGCTGACCTTGGGTTAGAGGCGCTCATCACACGGGGCAACACAGACCAACACACACCCATTGACCCTCACACTAACACCCAGGGGCGATTTAGAGTCACCAATCACCTACAGAAGATGACACCCCCCTGGGAGAAGGAGCATTCAGCGGGAACCCCCACGAACGAAGGAGAACACGCAAACCCAACACAGAAATTTCCTCATGGGTTTGAACTCAGAAACCTTTGCTGTGAAGAAGTGCCATATCTTAAGCTTGTAATTTAAATAGGGATGCTGAATATAAGGAAAGGCACATCCTCAGATTGGAAAAACTGCAACCAGCAGTTTCATTTCAACAATATCATAATCCAGATATTGTTTTAGAATACAACCCAATAAATCCATTCACTGCAGTCAAGCTAATCTATTCTGCAGTCCTGCAGCAGCAACACGACTTACAGCTCCTGTCTCTCCGTTAGTCCAAAGACCGATGATAGAGAGACGCTGTGTCCTCATTGTACCGCAGATACAATCATCAGCAGGGTCCGCTCTGATGCAGCAGGAACACCTCGACAAATCACAGCCTGCAAACCGGACGGCAGGAGTATCATCTGAGGAGCACAACCCGGTAGGGAACGATTGGATCGCAGCCCAATGACAGCGTAAAACTGACAAACGGCCTCTGTCGGGCCACCCAAGGTTGTACTACCAACACACACACGCAAGAACATACACACACATGCGCACGCGCTCACGTACATACACGTACAGAAACACACACAAACACACACACAAATGCACGTACCAAGACACATGCACACACACACATAGACACACAGCCACACACCAAATAACACACATACACATACAAACGCACATACTCACACATACAAAACATAACACATATACTCACACATAAACATAAACATATATACTCACACACACTCACCAGCACCCACACACACATGCACATATACTCAAACCCACAAAACATAACATAAACGCACACAAGATATTTGTTTTCATTGATATGTTTGAAATTAAATGAAGTAAAAGAACGTCCTCACAAGTTTGGTAGATTCCGTTCATGCGGCTCATACAGATCTTTAGCCCAATGTTAACGTCTTAAAGTACCGTTACATATATAAACATAAACATGTCACCCTCAGACGGCCAAACATCCCAGCCTGAGGAAGGAGTGTGTGTAAATCATGAGAATGAAATGAGAGTTCATCAGCTGGAGGAGCAGTAAGTACGCGGTAGAGTTAAGCCGCTGAGGCTGGTTCTACACAGGGACGAATTATGCCATGATTAAAGATTCCATGTCTAAAGCAACATGAAAACACAGAAGTTATTAGACTTTGCAGCACAGCTGAAATAATTACGGTTAATGATGAAAATGTTCTTCAAATGATGGACACGGCATTCTTTGAAGGTACAAGCTCATACTCTTACTCATACTCTCAGCCAAATACTCTCTGGTTGAGAGTATTTGTCAGCTCAGAATTTGGGCTCAAATCATTCCTGCCGCCCAAACTTTGGTCAACATTGGGCGGAGCTACATGACTTAACATGGTGTGTTCAGGGGCAATTTATGATCTCACCCACTGGGGCACTATAACTCAAACAGAATCAGACCCAACAAGCCGTAGGTCCCTGAGCAGAACACTGGAACCTCAGTTCCGGCTCCCTCAGGGAGGGGTCAAATGAAGAGAAGCATTTCACGACGATGTACTGAATGTATGTAAGGTGTGATGTATAAAGGAACAGACGGGGGCCATGGTGATGATGAGGGAGTGAGCTCCAGTTGAAAAAGGAGGGAGATCTGTTTTTTCTGGACAGCTTCCATCTGTCATAGCTTGTAGTCCCATAAATATGAATGGACACTTTAAACACATGGTGAGGATTTGGAGATCAGATGAAGATTCATGGACTGTCACTTTGACACAGTTGTTGCTGAAGTTAATCCTGCATGTATCGCAGCGGATGACCAGAAGGGCTTCTCATTGTAAAATGTAGGACCTTATTTTGTGCATGGAGGGGTTTGTTCATGGCTTCACGCACATTAAAGTCACTAGCTCTGGTCTAAATGTCCCCGCTGTCTCTCCCAGACCCCTTCGGCTTCATAACTCTTTTCCTGTCCTACCAGGGAAACGCAGCAGAATGCCGCTATGCCCCCATTGGATGATTAACGTCTGGGACCAAATCAAATGTTACCTCCAGACACTTTTGCTGTTGTTTATCTGGATCCCTGGAGGAGCAATATTTCTGGAATGAATGAGAATGACTGAAATTAGAAGCGAAGCTTCACCAAACTCTCTTGATCTTGAAAGGATGAACTTTTAATGGTTCATGACCCGCTTTTATCAAGTCAAAATTCTGGTTTCATTCTGGGCACTTCGTTTTTGGAGCAAAACCACCACTTTGTTAAATACATCATGTTTATATAAGTATGCAATAATATTATCTCCATCCATCCATTTTCCATACCTGTGTTTCAGGTTGAGCCCATCCCAGCTGACATTTAGCCAAAAAGGAGTAGAATCTGGATTAATTCATTCCTTCTGACCCAACACTCTGTCCGGGTCGGCCCCTCTGGAGCTAACAACAACTCACCTACTCTTCCTCCCTCAGGGAGCCCTTCTCCCCTGCTGCCCCTCCCTCATTAAACAGCAGCGTTCATTTAACCTCATTATCGTTACTTATTAATTGTCGTTTCAGTTGAGAGGGTTTGTCAAAAACATTTTTCATATTCCCTCTCTAAAATCAATTTCATATTGTCAGGAAAACACTATGATTCATTAAAAACTTTTACAAGATTACATTTGCACACATCTTGGTGCCATTATAATTCTGCTTGGTCTGAAACTAGAAGTTACTGAGCAGACAGTGAACGCATCATGCAGTAAAGCAGCATGTTTGGGGCCCGCGTTAGCAAACGTAAACATTTATTTGAATTGATTTGTTGCTCACACTTTAATAATGGCTGTTTTTCCTGAATGGAATAAATAAGAAACAGAACCCGTTCTCTCCTACTCGGACTTTCAGATTAAAAACATTCTATTACATACATCTTCTGGGCGTGCCTACTTCCTGGCTGGGTGGGCCCGGCCCCCTGGTCTGCGTTAACCTGACCCAACATGTTGTCCGGGTCAGCCTGTCCCAGTGGAAAAACAATTGTTCGGGTAGTGGGGGTTCTGCTGAAAACATGTTCTACATAAAGGCTCAGGGTCAGGGTTCGTGCCAACCTGATTTATGAGGATGAAACCAATGCACAGAATTTGTGGTCTGCTTTAGTGTCACGTCAGCGATTCTTCAGTGACAAAATTATCATCATATAATGAACCACAGACAAGTTCAAGTTGTCTCACTCCTGACTCTTCTTTCTTCTCCTCTCTTCTCTTCTCTTCGAACCTTCCCTGTCCTCGAACCCCACCCTGACTAACCCCCTCCGCTCCAGGCCGAGAAAAGAGAAAGGGTCTGATGATCTCTGCCGGTGATGCAGAGTTCCCGCGGGATTACCACACCCTGGGTGTGGGCGGTGTCCGCGGAGCCCGGAGGTTCCCCGACAACACCAACGGGGGGTTCACGTCATCCTCACTGGACCGCCGGCACAAGTCAGTGGCCGCCAAGAGCCTTGAGGCCTTGAACAGCATCCACAAGGCGGACATCGAACGCCAGAGGGACGCCCTCATGGATCTCCAGAAAAGCAAGTTCTCCAACTCCACCGGCAGCTCGTCGCAGTGCTCCACTTCTGCCGGAAGACAGGTGAACCACAGCTTATTAGATTTCATGACTGTTGTCCCCAAAGTGTCGTTAGTCCTACGTGAAATCAGAAACATTGGTGATTCTTTCCTTAAAACGGAACTAGGGAAGGATTATTCTGTAAGATCTTAGAATAGAAGGCTAGAAGATTTCCAGGACGCTCCACCTTACCTCCACGTGGAGTGATGAATAGGTGATATTCTCTCAATATTGATAATTAGATCGTATTTGGCATTCTTGAAAATGTGTTTGTAACACTCTTTCATCACACTGGCTCGCTCTTGTAATCGGAGAATTTCCAGAGTTGTTTGGAACTTATACGTTCTCTTAGCAAAACTATAATGAGAGTTTTTACTCTTCAAATATGTCCTTGAGAACCTGTGGGATCACTTCCCCATGAGCTGTCTTCGCTTCTGTATCATCATCGTCTGAAATAAAGCTGCGAAAGTGGGAAATGGTCCAGGTTCAGATTTCCAGATGATTCCTGCTTGTTACTCTGACGTCGGAATGGTTCTGATTAATCTATGAGCTGGTGGATCTGGACTTCGCTGACGGAGCTGAGGAACGGATGCACTCCCTCTGTCTGTTTGTCTGAATAAATGCATTCCTTCACACTTGTTTTTCTGCATCTTCACAGCCAGCATCTAAAATTACAAAGCCTAAGTTTTTTTGTTTTCGTCGGAGAGGTAAATGTGGCCCAGCATAAACAAGAAGAAGACTGAAACTGAACAATGTGGTTCCGATGACTTGAACATTTGTTTTTGTTTGTTGTTATCCACTGATCAGAAAGTTCTTATGCGACCCTGATAAGATAAGATAAGATAAGGCTTAAAGGTTGATCAGGCTTTTCAATTCAGATGAAAGCTTCATTAAAAAATGCAAACATCGCTGGACGCTCATTTGTAAGACTAAGATTTAAAAAAATAACACTTACGGATAAGTTTGAATTAAACCCTCGGTTACAGAAAGAGATAGAGTTGAATCCGCCATGCTGCCTGGCAGCAGATCGAGTCTAAAGAGTTTACACAAATACGAAAAGTCTCAATATTCTCAATTTCATTGGCGTGTCGCCCTCAGCTCTGACAGAGGAAGACCACAAACTAGAGAAAGTAAAGCGCGGACGTCTCGGCGAACCGCAGGAGCTCCGGTCTGGCTCCTCGCCACCATCAGCTGCAGATTTTAGATTCAAGTTCCTTTTATTGTTGTTTGGGCTCCTCAACCGTAATGATGTTATTGAAATCGCAATAAAATAACAAAAATATTATGCCATTCTAAGAATTGACGTTGGTGTAAAAGTCGGCATAACGACGGTAAAGTTTGGAGGTTTTTTCGGCTGTATCCTCTTGAAAATATTTGCATAGGAGAATATAAGGTAAAATAATCCTGGATATTTTCAAACTAGGGATAAGATTATCAAGGATTTGTTGAAAATATGAGGTGGAGATTTCTCTCATGGATATTGGAATGTTGTCTATATTTTACTCCAGATCTCTTTAGTTCTGGAGGAGAATCCATCCCAGGGATGTCCCAGCTCTCTGACAGCATTTTTATTATCCACATATGAAACTTTTCTTCCCGGGAGATAATAACATCGCATCGGTGGGCTGGGAAAACCCACCGAGAGCATAATGTGGTGGGAGGCCTCACAAAGCGGAGGCATTCTAATGAGCGGCCCGCCGGGTTAGTAATGGACACTTATCATCTGAATCAGTCAGCAATGGAACAAGGAGAGATGCATTTAAGTGAGAAGAATCTGGTCACTAGATCTAATGCGTTATAGAAGCTTACAATTGTTTTATAAAGTATGAGTGAATGCGTGTGTCAATGTTTGTTTGTGTCCGTGTCTTGGCACTGTGATGAGGTGATGACTTTTCCTACTGGACCCCTCCTGCGACCCGGTGTCAGCTGGGATAGGTTCTGCTCCCCTGCAACCCTGCAGAGGATAAGTGGTTCCAAGAAATACTTTCTTTTTCCAACTCTTTATAAGGGTATTCATCTTGTTAAATGGTTGAAGTAATTATTATATAATATGTATAATCATATGCGTATTATTATTCCTCCCTCAAAATGTCTGTCAGCTTCTGTCTATCACTTCTCAGGCTGCTGTCTGTCCTCTTTTCTCACCCGCCTCTCCTTCTTCTCCACTCACTCACTCACTGCCTTTCATGCACGTTGTCTATTTACCCAAAACACTCTATCTATCTCCTGATGAGAAAGGTGGGCTGAGAAGGAGAGTGATGGAGAGAGAAACAGGTGGAGTCTGCTGTCGTCATGGGAACCCACCGTTCCCATATAAGGCAACTGAGTGATATCATGTGGTTGGCAGTGCTGGGCTCTGGAAGGAGGCGCAGCAGCAGGAGACATGAGGAGAGCTAGTGAACGAAGGAAGGAGGCTTTTTTTTATCCTTTAAGTCAGCAGGGAAGAAGGGAGTGACAGAAGGAGGGTGAGAGAGAGAGGGAGGACAGGACAAGAGGAGGAGGGGCAGGAAGGGATGCTGACTGATTTCTGGCCGCTACTACGGGTACCAGCGAGGGGGACTGTTGCGGATCCTCAGGGCGCGGGAAAGACACAAAGCTGCAGTGAAAAAAAATGGAGAGGGGGGAGGAGGAAGAGGGAGGCGTGTGGAGCAGGAGGATACGCCAGGCGGTCGACATGCTTATTAAATAGCAACGGTAACTCTAACGCCGTCGTTGCATCCTCGGCTGATGTGGTTCCTCTGTGGTGCGGATGTGGGTGTGTGATGCTGCTGCTGCTTTAGTGATGATGGGCTGATGTGAACTACATGAGTGTCTATCTGTGTGTGTGTGTGTGTGTGTGTGTGTGTGTGTGTGTGTGTGTGTTTATATCTGTGCATTGTGTAGCGGTGGACTGGATGAGCACACTCTTTTCTGTCTAAGGGTTTGTGTATTTAGGGGAGGGTCCTCCCAAGCAGGCAGGTGATGAGCAGGTGTGTCTGTGCAGCTGCAGTGATGTGTGTTTGTCGTCATGGCCGACAAAAAAAGACGTGTGCGTGAACGCACAAACACCAGTATGCATCAGCACATGTTGGGCTGGAGAGGAAGCGAGGCGGTGTGTGAGAGAGTGGGGAGAAAGAGGGTGGGTACAGAAATGGCTACTTGGCATGCAGGTCAGGCATCCGCGTCTCTCTGTTTCTCGTTGTCTGTGTCTCTGCTGTCTCTCTGCCCCCCCCTATCTAAGCCTGTCTGCCTCTGCACATGGGCACCGAGGGATCGGCGCTCAAGTGATTGAGAAATATTGCAGGCAGTAATCACTGAGTCACGGTGCATCGGGACCGGTTTGTCTTAGAGGAGACGGGTTTATGTCCGCCTGTCGGTGCAGGAGATTAGTTGTGGGGTGACTTGGCGGAAGATTTTGATGTTGTAATATAAAGCGAACAAAAGAACAAATTGGGGGAGGACACAGAACACGGCCCTGTGGTTGGTAGGACATGGGGATTAGAACACAGCGTGTGCTAAAATTTGCCGCACCTCTGTGTTTCTGTGAAGAGGAGGAAGATGAACACCTACAGTGACCTCATAGGTGTGATGTCATCACATGGAAATGCTTCGAAGTTGAAAACGGGAGGTCCTTAGCTCCCAACGATCCTCTGAAGCGTCACTGGTGATCAGCGGATGAGAAGCTGACGTACGCAGAACTTTCTTTGATCTCATGGAGGTAAACGATCAATACGCTATAATCACGCTCTGCATCTGCGCTTGGAAACCTGGAGATGTGTCCAGATTCTGACAGAGCGTGGAGATTTAACGTGATGTCGGGCATTTATTCAGCCACATGTACTTTGTAAACACTTGTTTACCCACGTTTCATGAGCAGACTTTGCAAATGCGACGATATAAAACGTCTACAAACTTTATTATTTTCGGTTTAATTTTCAGCTGCAACTTTTGAAAACAACTCATGAAGATCACGAGCGGCTCTTCTCAGGTTCCATCACAGCATCTCCATGGGGTTCAGCTCCAGACTTTGATCAGGCCACTCCAAACTTAAATGTTGCTGAGCCTCTCAGAGGTGAACTTCTGCTTGGACCACAGTTGCTCCTGGATGATTTTGATGAGCTCGGACTGACAGACTGATGACATTCTATCTCAGAAAGAATTCTGGTCAGGAACTTGCTTTTCCCTTGAGGATGGCTCATAGCTGAACAATCAGAAACTAGTACCAGAACAAACAGAAACTAGTACCAGATCGATGTATAGTATTTCCCCATAAACTATCTCTAAATGTTACATTAATATTAATGTTAATATCAAACCAGGATCCTGCTGCTGCTCTCTCCTCACCCGTGTCTCTCTCTTTCTCTCTCTCTGTCTCTTTTTTTTTAAACCCGACCGGTCATGGCAGTAGGCCGTCCACCCTGAGTCTTGGATCTGCTCGAGGTTTCTGCCCGAATAAACTTTCTAAACTTTTTATCAGTCAACCTCGAGGTTTCTGCACTTGGCGCTATTGTCGCCAAGTGCTGCTCAAGCAGGAATTAGTTGGGTCTCAGTAGATAATTATTATTGTGCCAGAACAATGCAAAACCGTTACCAGAACAATTGGAAACCAGTAGCAGAGCGATTGGACACCAGTACCAGAACAATTGGAAGCCAGGACCAGAACAATGGATGGATGGATGGATGGATGGATGGATGGATGGATGGATGGATGGATGGATGGAAGGATGGATGAATCAATGAATCAATCAGAGACAGGATCACAACAATCAGAAACCAGGACCAGAACTATTAGAAACCAGTAATTGATTTAACCTTTGAACCTTTCATCCTTTATCAGTGACTGATTTAACCTTTGAACCCCTCATACTTTATCAGTGACTGATTTAACCTTTGAACCTCTTATACTTTATCAGCCACTGATTTAACCTTTGAACCTTTCATCCTTTTTCAGCCAAGGATTTAACCTTTGAACCTCTCATACTTTATCAGTCACTGATTTAACCTTTGAACCTTTCATCCTTTTTCAGTCACTGATTTAACCTTTGAACATCTCATACTTTATCACTCACTGATTTAACCTACGAACCTCTCATACTTTATCAGTCACTGATTTAACCTTTGAACCTCTCATACTTTATCACTCACTTATTTGACCTTTGAACCCCTCAGACTTTATCAGTCACGGATATAACCTTTGAACCCATCATTGTTTTTCAGTCGTATATTTATAAGGGAACCAAGTGAAAATCAGTACTTCTCTGTTTTGGACTCAACCCACTGGACTTCTGCTGATGTTTTGCGGTGTTGTGTTTAGCAACTGAGCACAAGAGAAAATGTCTCACACTCGAACCTTTCTCCCTCTCTTCTCTCCCTGTCCCTCCTCTTTCTCCTTTGCTCTTTGTTTTTCTTTCCCCACAGCAACAACCAAACTACTGGAGCTTTAAGGTCAGTGCATGTGCTGTATTTGTGTTTCAGTGAGTCTGTTCTCCACCGAGGATTCGTCTCTAATGAGAATAGAGAGATGACTTTCTATTGTGTATTTAAATGCCTGACATTCTACTCGTTCTTCTCTGTTACATTTAGTGTCGGCTCACACTCTTGTTTTGAACGCTTTCCCGTCGTGAAATCTCATACTGGAACCTCATTCTCGACCAGTGGAGTCTGACTGGTGGCTGCCAGCACACCCTCTTTGGTCTCATGGGTGCTGTCTTTTAATTGAGCTCGACTCGTATCTTATATCAAATAATGCCTCTTTCTAGTGATCGCAGCTTATTATGGTATGGATATTGCTCAAGGAAAAATGGTCCCATTTCCTGCAAGAATTGGCAAACTCCCCATCTGCTGTGGGATATAGAGCCTTATGTAGTTTTAAAGCCTCCATTCCGGCTCCAACATGTTCTCTTCAGTAGTGGCTTATAATGAGGTGGGTTGTGTTGGTCCACACCCACAGCTATGGGTCATAGTGAGTCCCTAAACCATCAAGCGCCCATGCAACAAGGGCAGACAATCCAAACTCCACAAATCCACAAAGAAGAGTCAAATGTGTATTCAGACCCAAAGCCCTCCTGTTGAGAGGCAGCAGGGCTCATGAATACACTGTCGCTCCACCCAGATATTGGCTCCTGGTTTCCAAATTAGGGGCCCACCATAGCCTACTACTTTCCTGTGGCTGCCTCCCGCGTCTGAGATGTTCAGAGAGATTCAGGTTTGGAAGCCTGCTCCTGTAAAAACATCAGTCCAATCAGCTGTGTGGGTGGAATTTAGAATAAGAATATAATCTTCCCTTTCAATATTAATAACGGGAGGAGAGAGATGGTTGATTCTCTGACGTTCTGGAACAGAATCACACATATATACCGTGTTATGGTAACAGCTTGTAGAAACCATCAGACAGATCTGTATCATTCTACTGAGTGTTGGGGGAAACAAAATAATCGGTCAGTCAGACGTTCATTCAGCTCTCTACTTCAGTCTGTGTCAGTAATCAAACAAACAGCAGTAGGATAAAAAGCTCCAACCATACAAAAGATGAATAAACAAGAACTGAAAAGAAGTTGAGTCCTTTACCAGCATGGACTAGTCCAAAGACATGGGGAGAAACTTAAAATCATGACTCTAATCCGTCCAAAAATACATATATTAATAAACATAACTAGTAAATGAAACGCATTTGTAAACAAATCAGTAACAGAATATTAACTAAAATGTGCGCATCCAAAGGAGCAAATAAAGTTTCATAACTGTAGAAGGGTTTTAAATGTTAACCAAGAGTTTATTATTTTAACGAAAATGTAAAATGAACCAAGACTTTGTCATTGCATGAAATTATGTAATTGTGGAGCAATACTTACTCTTCTGGTCACCACATGCAGAAGTGAATCCATTCCATGAGGTTCCTCTAGCAGAAGAAGCGGGTCAAAGATTTTCCTCTGGAGACTCTATGGAAGTGAAAAGAAACTTTGAGATGTAGGATTAGTTGGCAAGAAGTGAAAATGAGCCGAATTGAAGCCCTCTTCAGTCTCTGACTGTGTTCGGCGCTAGGCGGCTGCAGCTCAGAGGGTGGAGCAGCAGCGAACATGTCCAAGGGTCCTTGAGCGGGACCCCGAACCCCAATCTGCTGCTAAGGCGCTGCAGGTCGCTGCTCCTAAGGGACAGGTCAAATGCATAGAACCAATTTGAAAATGCAGCCATTAGTCGGCATCAGTCGGCTGCAAGCCGTCGGTCTCATTGGTGTGAGAGTACCGCCATTGCAATACCAAACATTTTCAATTTTGAGACATGAGCCCCTAAACTGAGAATAATAAGGTAAACATAGACTTACTTGACATCAGGGAAGTCAGAGAGCCGAGTTTGCTTCTTCAGTTATGAACTTCAGTAACATTCACAGCACCAGCACCAGACGACCCACTTCCACCCACACAGCTCCAGAGATGTTTGGATCTAATACCTCATTTGGAACAATTTTTGTATTTTCATCAGCAAAGATCCGGCCTCTCTGGCGTAATGACATTCCTCTAGTGCCACTTTGATGTACTGACAGCACTCTATCAATCAATCAAGCAACGATACCAGCTATGCTAATCCACTTTCCTCCGCTTCTCCATGGTTGGGCTGTGGCTTCAGCAGGGATCCGATGTGGATAATAACAATAATAGTAACGAAACATTTAGCAATAGCTTATGGGGAAATACCATACAATAATGATAATAATATGGCATTGTTAAGAGTTAGCTTATGCCAGCCTTAATTATAAGTCTTATCGTAAAGGAAGGTTTTAAGCCTACTTTTAAATGTAGAGAGGGTTTCTAGCCCTGGAACCAGGATTGGGAGATGGTTCCACAGGAGAGGAGCCTGATAGCTGAACTCTCTGGCTCCCATTCTACTTCTGGAGATGCTAGGGACTACCCTGACTGTGAAGGGTTTTGGAAGTGAGCAGAAGGATTTTGAATTTGATTCTAGATTTTACTGCTCTAGTGCTTCTTTGAGGTAATGACGTTGCTTTAGCGCCTCTGTTACGTAAAGACATTGCTCTAGTACCTCCGTGATGTAATGACGTTGCGCTAGTGCCTCTTTGAGGTAATGACGCTGCTGTAGAGACTCAGTGAAGTAATGACATCACTCTAGCACCTCTGTGATGTAATGACATCATTAGTGCCTCTGTGATGTAATGACTTTGATCTAGCGCCTCTGTGATGTAATATCACTAGTGCCTCTGTAATGACGTTGCTCTAGCACCTCTGTGATGTAATGACATCATTAGTGCCTCTGTGATGTAATGACTTTGATCTAGCGCCTCTGTGATGTAATATCACTAGTGCCTCTGTAATGACGTTGCTCTAGTACCTCTGTGATGTAATGACGTTGCTCTAGTGCCTCTTTGAGGTAATGACGTTGCTATAGTACCTCTGTGACGTAATGTCATCACTAGTGCCTCTTTGGCATAATTACGCCATTCTAGGCCAGCTTAGTCAACCCAAATGAAAGAGATGTGTTATTTTATTTGTTCAGCCAATGGGAAAATAGAATAGAATAAACCAGTACCATTTCTAGCTTCTGATTGGGCAGGCAGCGTTTAAAGTCATAGTGGGCAGGTCCACAGAGCACCGTCGGATGCAGAGCTCTCCGCTGGAAACAGCTACCCGCTGACTTTTCTCAGTCTGTGAAAGTTTTGCTGCTGGGCGAAGCTCAAGGCACGATCTACATGAATTAATCTTAAAACACATTCTGTTAAATGTTTCGCTATTTAGGCCTTTTGCTACTTCCACATGTGGCGATGCTGTTACTGGCACGTCAGAGGCCCCACCCACTGCTCCCGTAAAATTAGCTTCCACAAGCTCCGCCCCAGAAAATTGAAAATAAACTTATCTAGAAAAATACGATTGTGTTGTAAAGACTATCAGCACCGGCCTCCATATCAGTGGAAAATGACCTTCTGATGGAAATGGAGACATGGAGACAGAGGTGCCCTATAAGGTCATGGCATTCTTTATCCATCAGTGTCATCTATGTGTCGGACCTATGATGAACTAACTGGTGACTCTTCGAAGGTCACCCTCTTATTCAGCTAGTTTAAATAAAAGACAGGAGGATGGACTTTTCTCGTCAAATGATGAACAGCTGTGTTGAGTTTAATTGTTTTTGGTGTATCTTAAATAGCTATGGATTATTATAAAATTATATATCTCTCATATTATTCTTGTTATTATGAGATATATGTGATATCTAGTTACGATGCAGCATAATATCTTCATCTTCTTCTTCAGGCTGTTCCCTTCAGGGGTCTCAACAGCACATTATCTGTTTCCATCTCCCCCTGTCCTCTTCATCTTCCTTTGTCACACCAACCAACTGTATGTCCTCTCTCAGCACATCCGGTCTTCCTCTTCTTTTCCTGCCTGCAGCTTCATCTCCAGCATCCTTCTACCAGTAGATCCACTATCCCTCCTCTTCCCCGGTCCAAACCTTCTGAATCTGTCCTCTCTGACTTTGTCTCCGTGACAAAGACAGTGGGTGTCCATGCAGGAGTGCAAATCCCCCATAAGAGTTGAGCATGGCTTTAAGGACTTTATTCTACTAGAAAAATATTGCCTGATTGAATTTGAGGTGGGTCATCTGACAACAGCCTGTGTGGTAGTTTGACAGTGAAGTTACTTGTGCTGAAGGCCCAGGATCCATAACCCGAAAGATGAATGATGCACAGAGCTCTCACAGGCAACTTCTGATGAAAATGTTGCATTCATTATTATAACAATATTATTATTATTAATTAACAGCCGGTAATTTGTGCGTCTTCAGCATCATGTGACAGTTCCTTCTCAACCCTGTCAGGAGTTTTGACATCCTTTTGTTGCAACATGCTAAATGAAAGAAAGAGGATTTTGTTGATTCCTTGTTATTGAGAAATCATTAACAAATATCTTGTTATATAATAATATACATATAATTAGTATAATATTTTACTTTGCATCATATATCCAGATGTTTAGCCCATGAAGACGCACATGCTGCCTGTATTTTTTTCTCAATCTGCCATTTTTTGTTGTTGGTGTGCAGCTTATTCAGGTTGTTAATGGCCCCCCTTCCTGCCAGGCAGTCGGAGGAGTCCTGTCTTCTCCTCTGATGCAATAGAAACCCCTGCAGCGGTGCACAACAATGCTCTTGTGTTAGTGTGTGCCAGGCTATATATGTTAAATAATCCCCCACTGCTCCCCTTTGATGTTTGGTTGGTTTGCCAACTCACTAAATGCCAGTGATGCTCCCACAGCAAAACCACAGTATAAATTAACAGACAATTACAGTAAATATTATGAAGGCACACACACTTACACAGAGAATTTGGGGGAGGGTGGGGATCAGGAGATTTGTAATGATAGATTCATTGAGCTTTATGCACACATTTGAATAGTTGCTCTCACATTTCCCAACATCTTCAAACACGTCTGGTAGAGGGGACATCAGCCAGAACATGGTTTCAGACACCAGTCTGTGACTGTGACTGCTGCTGCTAATGCTGCTGCTAATGCTACTGCTGATACTAATGCTGCTGCTGTAACTGCTGCAGCAACTTCTACTGCTGCAACTGCTGAACCTGCTGCTGCTGCTTCTCCTGCTGCTGCTTCTTCTGCTGCTGCAAACTGCAACTGCGGCAGCAACTGCTACTGTTGCAACTGCCACAGTGACTACTGCTGTTTCTGATGCTACTGCTGCTGTTGTGACTACTGTTGCTGTTGCTGTTGCTGCTGCTGCTGCCTGTCAGGAACACAATAGGGCGGAGTGCTGCTTAATTTGTTCCATTCCGTTGCTCTCAGCCTCGATTCAACATATATTAATGATTTTAATGCATATTATTTTTAGAACGTTTTTCATAAATACTCAAACTTGCTTAGCAGATACAGAATGAAATGAGATGTCAAAAGAGGAATTTAAAACCAACAATGAAATAAATGAATAATTATTGGTGCTCTATTTTGGGCTCTGGACTGTGTGTCTGCGGTGAGCAGAGTAACCCGAGCTTGTCGGCGCCTCGCTCCACTCTGGTGTTGAATCTGACATCAACCCAGTGAGCCCATGCAGGAAAAGAGGTTCCTGTGGAAACTGTCACCTGTTTTTCATCATCCATCTCCATCTCTTAAGGAAGTGTTCTGGAACCTTATTTGAATTCTGGCTGATTTGTTCTGCTTGTTAATGTATTCATAGAGATACATTAGCGACAAAGAGAGAGGAATTATTATGACAAAGCAGAAGTTTTGGGTTTAAATGATAATGGACCTTTTTGGGGAGCTTTTTACAAGATTTGGGACAATGTTTGTTTGACAACTTAAAGACAACGTTGCTAAGGATGGAGAAATTTCAATTATATTATGAATGTTTACACAGTTTATTTCAAGACCTCGACTGGTTAGTCAGTTTGTGGGATTTAATGAGCCGATAGGAAGTCTTTCCAATCGATTATTATCATTGATGGGAAGGGGATAATGACCGATGGCTGTGCAAACTTCACTGGCAGTACGGGAACATGGGAAGCTTTGAATGTAAAGTCAAGAAATCTTGTCAGGTACTGGATATCATTTATTTGACCGCTTGTTGGAGTTAATCTTCTATACGACAGCTTTATTAATGAATTATGAGCATAAAAAGGTTTATTAGAAATACATTATTCATCCATTTCTTTCTTTTTATCCAGGATGTGGTGGTGGCAACAGGCCGATCAGGGTTTTCCAGTCAATCTTCTCTACAGGGACAGACCAGAGCAAAAAATGTCTCACAACTTCGATAGCCTGGGTTTGGGTGTCGGTTCTTTATCCCTGCATGGTTGAGAATATTATCCAAGTGGCTGAAATAAGACATCAAAGTACAGTTTCAACACCAGATACATCTATCTACATCTCCTCATTTATAAAGTAATAACGTCATCTGAGGCCGTACAGCAGTGGTGTCAACCTCAATCACAAAGGAGGCCAAAATTAAAAACCGGTCCAGCACTCAAATTTGCTATGTTTAATGTCATGACAATTTATTCTTATTTTATTGACTCATTTTACACAGTTTTGAACAAACCAAAGGAATAGAAAACAGTCAAATTACAGATAAAGCTTGAAATAGAGGAGCATTATTCATTCTTGGCTCTCCTCCATCAGAATAGTTCCACAGAATCTTTTCCAATACATAGCTTTTATTCACAGGCAGCAACAACAGCCAGAATATATTTCTTAAGTTACAAATCCAAAATTATTCTGTTTCTAATTAATAATATCAACAAAAGGGATTTTAAATTACCCTTCTTAAGAGGCTGGGCTGATTAAGCTGTTTCGTTCTTCTGCCATAATATAACAGGATAAGTAAAAACTGTTGCTCCTTATATCATATGAGGCATGGTCCTGCAGCCAGGAGCAGCTGCTCCTCAGAAAACAGACAGGTGTATGAACAGTTTCCAGGTGCATTTCACTTAAATATAAGCAACTTCTGTTTTATGTTTTCTTGTTTTTAAGGCAACAGCACTGAAAAATGTTGTCTCTGGAGCTGTCGCATCCTAATTTCTCCAGACCCCCCCCACCAAATGAGCTTCTTTTGTAGGTTGACTTGGGTCGGTCATAGCGATAGGGTGATGAACACCTGGAGAGATTTCGAAGTAGAGCTGCAGATTCTTTTCATCAAGAGGAACAAGTTCAGTTTGGGCATCTGGTTAGGATACCTCTAAGTCTTCTGGTAGGAGAACGCCGGGTAGATCCAGAGCTGGATGCCGACGGGTTGCTGTTGAGAAGGATGTAAGGTTTCTTTTTGGTCAATCCTTAATACATATGTATATATATATATAGGATCCACATACCATAAATACCCACCAGAGCAACATATCAGCTGCTGATGATAGCCTCCACAAACAATGCCCACGGTGGGAAATACATTTTCATGATGAATTTGAAAGACATAATAACTCAAAGGTCGGCTGCCACAGACAGGGGCAGTAAGCTTTGAAGGCAGGCAGGTCTTTGGTCTTTTCTTGGGATTTGTAGAATATCTATGAACATAGGGACTCAATTAATGCACAGATCCAAACATTTCTACTTACTGGAAAAACATTGGAGCTATTCTTTCTTTACTTTGGTGTGAATGTTTGAAATTGTGTTTTTGGTATCATCCATCATCATGTCTAAGTTTCAAGACCAGCTGTGGACCAGTTTCAATAAGATGCTGCGTTTTTATTCTTTTCTTGTTTGTTGCCTTAAAGACTTTGCAGTGACTTTCCAAACTGTAATGTAAACCAATGATATTTTACTAGTGTAATAAGAACAACGATGAGGTGCATCATCTGCAAAAACACACATGCTTTGTCACCGTAAAATGATGATGTGTAAAGGCTCTGTGTGTGTCACATTGGGGATTGTGGAAGCTTTGCAATCATCTGTGTTACATTTGTCTCCTGTACAGAATGTAACCTGAGCATCTTCTAAACAGAGAAGCCTCCCCAGACTACCAGTGAGCTACCTCAACTCTGACCCATTCAGACTATTGCTTTTGTTGTCTTCGCGCTGTTTCGCTGATGATAGGATGCTCAGTGGAAAATCGCCATTCCCCAATGACAGTCAGAGAAAGCCGGGATGTTTCCACCGCTAAAAGGCTTAGAACTGCTGCAGTGCATCCCGACTGAAGCTGTGCTGAGGCACGTGGCCAAAATCATTTATTGACACATCCCTGCCATCTGCCAAAAACTTCAAGCTTTTCTCTGAGAGATTTACATTACTGAGGCTGAACTTAATGGAGAGCAAAGACAGGATGATGGTGAAAGACATTTCTCTCTCATTGTACGCTGAAAATGTGAAGAAACAGACAGAAGAAACTGGACTTCACACATCACACACTGCAGAAGTCAAGGTCACTTCAGAGAGTGAAATGCCTCTGATTAACCCTGACTCATCATTTCTGAGGGGGGAATCTGGGCAGCCAAGTTCCCTCACCATTATACAAGTGCTTTTGTGCAACGCTAATAACTCCCAGCTCCTCGTGCGGAATCAAGACCGCTTCACCTGCCTCTCCGCCCTCAGGCTATTGTTTTTACATTATACCGTCTTTCGCCTTTCCTTGCCATGGATGCATTTTAAATAACAATTCAGATTATTATGCCAAAACAGTATTTCTGATGACTACATGGATTCAGACCCTAACCCTTTACAACTCCCATCAGGAGGAAGATGAATGATTAGGCCGCAGTTTCAACCCCTCATCTATAGTAAGCAGCTCTGGATAGGGACCAAAAGAATATAGACACAAGTAGGTTGATCTTGGGTCAGCCTGAGAAGTAGGCTGAGGAACATCTGGAGAAAGAGCTTGGAGTAGAGCTGCTGCTTTTCTGCATTAAAAGGAGCAATTGAGTGGGTTTGGGTCTCCGGTTAGGATGCCTCTAAGTCAACTACTTTTGGTGGTATAATTGGCATTTCCGACCAGCAGGAGAACCCTAGGTAGACCCAGAACTAGATGGAGGAATTACGTATCCTTTCTGTCTTGAGCAAACCTTGAAAAGTGTTGCGGATGAGAATGATGTACGTTTTTTTTTAAATGTATCCATCTGTCATAGCAAGCTGATGGATGGACGGATGGAAGAACTAATACTTCCCTTAACTTGCCCTTAAAGCTAATTAATGAATTCATGCTGTGTCTTGGTCAAAACTTTGGCAACACTACATGTTTGACACCCACCATCCATGTCACATCAAGTGATGTGACATGGATGAGGAGGAATGTCCATCATGGCTATGAAGCACTCGGTGTTAGGGGTCCTTAAATGCTCTGTCGTGGTATTGTTTTATTCTGCACGTCATTAAAATGTGTTGAAGCTTCATAGTTCAGAAAGCTGAATTTATGCAAATGTAAACAGAGTTGTTTACTGTTCCCATATTCAGTATTTGGATGGCCATTAATCAACAGACAGAAAGAGAGAGAGAGAGAGAGAGGGAGAGGGATAGGCATTGGCTCTTTCTCCCCTCTCCTCTGGTCTCCTGTCGGAACAGTGGGTGTGGGTTTGTGTAAAGCTTATTATTATTATTATTATTATTTTTATTATTATAGTGTGTACTCAGTAGTAACATTATGCTTATCTAAGTTTAGTGACAGCCAGTGCCACAGTGTCCATATAAGTGAGCTAGATAATTACACCTAGACATACTTTTTTGATCCCAAATGGGAAATTCAATTGTTGCACTGCACTTTGTAATACACACATACACATACACAACACCAAGTTGAAATATAAAAAAACCCAATATAAATATGACTGTAGAATACAAGTGGGCTGTAAGAAGTTTCCTTGTGTAAGTTGTTTTACTGTTAGTAAGAAGTATGAGATAGAAGAACAGTAAATAGATACTTCTGCCGGGAGCGCTTTGGCAAGGGCCACCAAGGTTTTTTTTTAAGTACGGGCGAACTATTGATCAGAACCTGCTTTAAGGGTTAGGGTTAGGGTTAGGGTTAGGGGTTAGGGTTAGGGATAACCTGTCATAAGAGCGGAATGAATCGCTGAGAAATCTGTCAATTACGCTGCAGCCGCTTCCCGCCCCCAGCTCTCACGCGCCAATGCTCGCCCGGTTCACCAACACTGATTCTCATGTCTCCAAAAAAAGAGTTTCTCTGAGAGGAGAAGGATTATTGTAGAATGTTGAAACCACCGAAATCCTCTGGCAAAAAGAAGAGTAAATTGAAGGAGTGAGCATTCCAAACACAGGGCTGGGGGGATGTTTTGACGATATGTCGATCCCAGAAGTGTTAGCGAGGACGATGCTAGCAGGATAGAAGCTAGCGCTGAGCTAATGATGCTGTGGAAGAGTCGTTCTTTCAACTCCAGGAGCACCGGAACGTGTCCGCCGTGTTGTGTGATAGTCCATCCGTCAAGGCGAAGGATGTACATTACTGGAAAAAGGCCCGACACGCAACGACTGCAGAGATGTTGATGGGCCAGAACTTCTTTCGGAGCTGAAATAACCGGAATTAAACCCCTAGATGCTCTCAGGTCCATCAGTGACAACGGAGGGAATCTGTTTTTCCTCATGATTTATCGCGTTACCGCTCCTTTCCCACCCTCCCTGTTTCAGTTGCTTCGGGAAAACTCAGTTTCTAAACGTTGAAACTAATTGGAAAAAAAGCAACCTTCGCAGTCCAACGGAACCGGACAGGCTTAATGGACTGGACTATCTCCACACAGCAAGAACTGGCTCTGAAAATCCAAACAGACGTTGAGGTCGAAAGTTTTGAAAGGCCGCCGTGTCCACTCCTGACAGGTAAGCTCTATGTGCTCGTTCCATTTCCGTCCACGCGGTGGCGCTCATCAGAAAGTGTTGCGGAAGAGATATTTGCACTGGAATGGACTGAGGAGCTGGTATTGGAGTGTTTGTGAATCATACGTACGTGCTGCCATTACTCTCATTACTCTGCTGTGAGGATTTGGAACCAGGCATATTGGGGCTGTATTGCAGACTGTTTCTTGTGCCGTCTGTGTCTGGATCCACTACATGCCCGCTTGTTACGTCACGCATACCTGAGTTATTGTTGACAATTTCAACATACTTCACTTTGTTGCACTTTAGACTATTGGCGTTATGCTGGAGTTTGTGTTTTGTTGCCGGCATGATTCGTTACAAATAGACAGGCAGCAGGTATAATTTGCAGTTCCTCGAAAATCACCCTGAAAATTAAAAAAAAAAACTTAAATGAGGAATCGTATCTAACACTGATGGAAACACATACTTCTATTTCACTGCTCAGGTGCAACATCAGAATTACCACTTCCTGTTTATAAGACCAATTCTGAATTCATCCAAGCTGCATAAAAGAAGTCATAAACACAGAGATGTTTCCCATTATCATCTCTTCACCTACATGACATTGGTGCAGCATCACAATATTTGCAAGATGTGTTAAAGATGTGCAACAAAAACAAAGGACAAGTGACATGACGAGGTTATGTCAGGAGCCAATCACATCATTTAAGCTGAGGCCAGCTCTGCTCTGGCTCCGCCCTCTGATCTTTCCATGTTGGTATGCGTTGAAGAGATTCTATTGGCAGTAGGGCTTCAGACAAACAGGATCAAAGCTTGGGAGAAAAGGCATCCATCCTGACTCCTCTGGAAGCTTTCCACATCCTGAACTTGTTGCAGTGTTTGAGGACAACATATCTACTGCTTTACTGCTTTGTGTATTCATTATTCATCCTGAACGACACATTAGTTTTGTTCTTATTGTTTTTTTGTCACACATCATTAGGCTCTTTGCAGCAGATGTTTTTTTTGGTGGGAATCAACCAGCAGTCATATTTATTTTGCGTAATAGCTCAGTTATTAACTGAGTAGTACTTTTATGCTGTGAATGTCTCCTATATGCTCCTGTAGAACCCATTTCTGTACTGTCTTAGTGAATATAAGAAAATGCTCTCCATTGTGAGTCAGTTTTCAGGAGTACTGATGAAGATGCAGAGCCGGACCTAGTGAGTAAAAAATGAACTACTGGTGTAAAATATGATAAAACAAGATAGATATCCTTGAGTCAATTTATGTGTACCAAATCTGAACTAAATCACACCAGCTTTGGAGATATATCACCCGAATACTCTTTTAGATAAAGTTCCCCCTAGTGTCGGAAATATACAACCAATCTAAAATTTTGAATGAAATAGAATTTAAGTTATCATGTTAACATGAAGGATCTGCGGCAGTGGAGGCCATGACAGTGATGATGATTACATAATATCCCTTACTATTCAAGCATATAAAACGTTCCTCAGAAGAGATGACAGGTTTCTCATTGGAAGTTCTTTATTTAGATCATATGTGTCACTTTACTGTAGTGATAAGTTTTATATCATCAAGACCTTTACTTTTATCTTTTCTTATAGTTTCTCAGTCTTTATGATGTTAAGGATGTGGATTTATATTTTATGAATTTATTTCCATGGGTAAAAGCAGATCTTTTTTCTGACAATTCTTCTTCTGAACTTCTGAATCTTTATGCATTTTCTTTCCATATTTATACCCATTCTGAAAATCAATTTCATCTACGCTGCAGTCATGGAAATGCTGCACATATCCACAATGTGTTCAATGAAATGTCTAAATTAAATATGATGGAGATGGTTCTTATCAACTATCCAAAATCTCTTGTGCCGGCCTCTCACTGCTACCAGGGTCACTAAATTGTGACAAATGCATCAAGCACCTTACGAATGAATAGCAGAAGAGTGTGAGATGGTGAACATCCTCAGAGATCCTGTGGAGAGATTTATCGACTATTTCTCCAGAAAATCAAACACCAGTTTGAGCTGAGCTTGCCCCTGTGAAAGTCTGACCATCGGTAGATCAGGGTTTTCAGTATAAAAGCGCGTGATGAGAAGGTTCTGCTGTTAACTTTACGTCGGATGATTTTGATGTAATCATATTTCCGGTGAGTTTACCGCACAACACAGCCTCACTGATAACTTCATGATTGACATCCTAATGATGTAACATTAGTCAGAGTAAAACTACGCAGATGGACTGATAAGGCTTTGATGCCACCTTTTCCTCTCTCCCTTCCTCGTATCTCCATTGGGCTGAGTTATCATCAGCTGCTTCTTCATTAAAAACATCACAATGACGGAAAAAAATACCCTGATAACATGACAGACGCCCTCTGATGAAACCCGTCATCTACTGGTCGCTTTCCGATTGTCACTAAGCTGTTGGCAGCTGCTCCGATTAATGGGTCGATGCCTGTAAACACCATTTCAGATTACGTCACTGCTCATGTTAACAATCAAACAGGAATATTCTTTTGGATTAATTTCATTATCTCATTCTAGAGGGAAACAAGTGTCCATCTAAACCGAGCTAGTAACTCTTTCCTCTCTGTTCTGTTTGGTATTATAATTGGTTTTAGGTATTTTTGGTATAATTTGGTATTTGGTATTATAATGTTATTCTGTAATATGCTCTTGCTGCTGTAACCCTGCAATTTCCCGTTGTGGGACTAATAAAGGTTTATCTTATCTTGTTTTCTTCGTCTCGTTTCTCCTCTGTGTTTCAGCTGTTTATTTTTAACCAAGTTGTGATCTCCTTCTCCACACAAACTTTAGAAGGTGTGAAATATCCTTTTTGTCTATAAGTCTCCAAATGTATGAGACAGCAGTCACGGGATGATTTCAGAATTTTATTGTCTCTCAAAACATTATAAATATACTGTGAACAAATCCCCTGGAGATAATTTCCTGCAACAGAATGCATGCATGCTTCTGAGTACTTCATCCTTGATGTTAATGCCTTTTGACTGAATTGTATATCTTATATTTTCAGCAATACATGCGTGGCTGAGCGTCATGCCGTCCTAGCGTCAGTATGTAGTAGCTCAAGAAATCAAACGACACCCATGTAGAGCTTGTAAATACTACGGGAGGACCAAAGATGTAGAATGTGATCGGCACTGGCTTCACACTGAACTGTGGAGCTCATTACTTTATTCTTTGGAATGGAAAATGTCTGTCAGTGCGGATTCATTAAATGCCAACCTGCTGCAGCCCTGCTAGCCCTATCATAAGAGGTCCCTGCACAATTTGGGTTCCCAAGGTTTTAAATTGGACATGTGAAATATCAGTTCTGATCTGTAGTATGGAGATACTACAGATCAGCACCAGCTGAAAATCTGGAAACCATGTCCGAGCCTGATATCCCCATCGGCTTTAGTCGGATGCAAGGATCCGGTTTAGCAGTCTTCATTAGCACCGCCACTCTTGTTTGTCCAGTCCATTACAGATGGGTTGAAGGCAACTTTCTGCTGCGGGCCAGAACGTCTTTAGTAGCATTCATTTATTTTATCTTTCCTCAGAAATTATCTCTTTGCAACCGCTGCTGAATTCTGAGTTTTGATCATCGTCTCTGCTCACTCCACTCACTCCCTTCCTTTGAAAATGTAATTGAGGAATGTTCAATTATAATTAATGTAATTGTTCACTAATTTTGAGGCGTCATTATGAATGCAGGAGGTCTTCTCTAGGATGTCAGCTAAAGCGGATTTATTGAGCCAACCTGTTTGAAACCATCCAAATTCCTCTTTTATTTATTTCTGTGCGTTTCCTTCACATTGATTTACTTTATTTTTCTTTATGTGCTAAACAGTTTCTGGACTCAACGGATAGATTGCTGTACAGCCAAAGCAAGTGTTTCACTATCAGATCTTTCTTTGTCTCTGCACTCTTCCAATTTCTTTTCGCTCCTAACTCCTTATCTCGTGTCTTGCAGACTCGGACGCCGCGTGTGACTCGACTCAGTCCGACCCAGCCGGCTCTGGCTGACCAGGCCAGCAGGGTATCATTTGCATCAGCTGAAAATCTGGAAACCATGTCCGAGCCTGATATCCCCATCGGCTTTAGCCGGATGAACCGGCTTCGCCAGAGCCTGCCGCTAGCTCGCTCATCCAGCCATGCCAAACTGCGGGCGCCAGGTCAGACCAGCGTTTATCAATGAAAGATCATAACTTTGGGCTACACCTGGACTTCTGTCAGATACCATAAGTCCATCTGTCACATCAGCTCCAGTAGAAATCCGCCTGCCAGAGAATTAACAAGTCCATGAGTGAAACTTGATGTTACTTCCTTCTATAGATCAGTGACTTCTGTGCTTCACGTGTTCTTACACTTGATATAACCCCCCGGAGTTCAAAATCAGATCAGACGTAATTTAACAGAGATATGATGATGTGATGCTTCCAGTTGATCTCTGTTGTCATCTTTGATTAATGACCTTGGAAAGATGTATAATAATCTGCTTCCTCAAGGTATCTGCAGGAATAAGAAAAAGAAATGCATCAAATGATCATAACTCTATAAAGAATATCTTTTAATTATTTCTCACTTTTCTCCTACAATCCAGGGGGTTCTGGTTGAATGTTGAATCATTGGTACTAATAGGATATTTACAACACTGCAAATATCCCCAACGTTTCTGGGATTTGCGATAATTAATTTGAAAACATTGTTTGCAGCTAAATTTGAAACGTATTTCCCTTAATATTCTATTTTATACTATTGATTCAGTTCTGCAGTTGTTATTGTAGAGGTTGTCTCGTACCTGTCTCTAACTAGAAGTGAGTGAGAATTGGAGAGGTGAGGCTAAAGAGTGGGATCTGACAGACCTTGGAGGGGTGAGGCTAAAGAGTGGGATCTGACAGACATTGGAGGGGTGAGGCTAAAGAGTGGGATCTGACAGACCTTGGAGGGGTGAGGCTAAAGAGTGGGATCTGACAGACATTGGAGGGGTGAGGCTAAAGAGTGGGATCTGACAGACATTGGAGGGGTGAGGATAAAGAATGGGATCTGACAGACCTTGGAGGGGTGAGGCTAAAGAGTGGGATCTGACAGACATTGGAGGGGTGAGGCTAAAGAGTGGGATCTGACAGACCTTGGAGGGGTGAGGCTAAAGAGTGGGATCTGACAGACATTGGAGGGGTGAGGCTAAAGAGTGGGATCTGACAGACATTGGAGGGGTGATGCTAAAGAGTGGGATCTGACAGACCTTGGAGGGGTGAGGCTAAAGAGTGGGATCTGACAGACCTTGGAGGGGTGAGGCTAAAGAGGCGTATTTATTTTCATTCTTTTCATTCTCAAAAGGCAATAAGATAAATACTTTTTCGGAATAAACTATCCCTCCATTCTCTGCTTTCATCCCTGACATTGAACTCCACAAACACCCCCCCCCCCCCCCCCCCCCCCCCCGCGCCCATGGTGGAACTCTTTCATTGCTCCTCCCATCCATAAATGCAGGGATCTTGTTCCTCCAGCTTGGGGAGGAGACTCGCAGGGTACACCTGACTCACGAGCTGACCGGCCTGGACACCCTGAGGGCCCTCATTGTACACATGTTCCCCCAGAGGCTCACCATGGCAATGCTCAGGTACGCTGACATGGACTGAAAATGGTCAATATATGTGTGGTTAAATTTAACTGCGCAAACACTTATATAACTGTCTATACTGTTTTATGATTGGTCAGATTTTGTTTTTGAAATCACACTTTCAACTTTAGTATTTCATGTAACCTGTCCCATTCAAATACCAAATGTGTGCTGTAAGATGTGTTTCCCACATCTAAATACCACCTGTGGTAGGCGTACTAGTGATGGAACGAGAAGAACAGTATTACTGGTATTTCATCACATGTTGTAAAAGCAAGATACCAGACTGTCAAAGTCACTGCAAACGTTGTGCGTCAGAAGAGTAGCGAGTTCTCCTGAACTGCAATGATGAGAGGATGGATCCGTAAACCGCTCCCGCTTCTTCATTGTAAGGATTTTCTTGTTTCCTTTGCAAAAGAGGGATTTTCAGTCTGTTTTTTTTTTTTTTTTTTGAAGGATTACACAAAAATGACTTCCGGGATGCTTATGAAACTTAGCAGAAGGATTGGGCGTGAATCAAAGAAGAACCTATTTAAGTTTAGAGGGGGTCTGGATAAAGGAGCAGAGTTAGGAATGTGGTTTGTCTTACTTTAACATTGTACATAGGGCCTTATTTTCACCATTTCCATCGAATATTCCCCTTCCTTAAACTTTCCAAGAAAAGGACGCACTTAAGGACTTCCATTTTAGTCAGTTACACCTAAATGTCTTCATGTCTTTCATAGATTATCATGAAACTTTCTGTTTCTGCTTCAAAAAAAACCCATTGAATTATGCAGTGAATCTGGATTAAAGGGATTTATCAAGTTTTTTTTCTTTCTACATTTGAAGATAACCATTTCTTCAATCCTACATAAACTATTTGAGAGAATAGGGAATTGTTTCATGGAGGAAAACCATCATCTTGGTGGATCATTGGTAAATTGGTAGATATGGATCCTTAGCCAAGGTCCTTAGTGCTACCAGCTTATCCAGCCACATTTAGTGTGGGTCCTAAGCCCCAATAACTGCGAGGGCCGTGTCAGGAAGTGCATCAAATGTAAAACCTATGCCAGATCAATATGTGGAACCAGACCATCATGTATTTGCGACCCCTAAAATGGGAAAGCGCTGAAAGATGTTGATTTAGTAGATCCCAGTAAAGTGATGAATCCATGAATTCTATCAAATTCTATCAAACTTCAAATTTAATCTGAGGAGTTCTATCCTGTACAATGCATTGGATTGGAGACTTACTTTCGGGAACATACCATAATTAGGTTATGTTTTTATTTTGTGGAGTTCACTTTTCTTGCTATTGGACTGTTAGATTTTAAACAATCTAACAGTCAGAAAAGACGTAAACGTTGAAGACGTAACTTTGGGTTTTGGGAATCTGATGAAAAATGTTTTAGCTCCATCAAGAAGGAGGATTTTATTCTGTTTCTATTTACGTTTCTTATTGTGCCAGAACTTCTGAAAATCTTTTCATGATATTTGGTCAGAGGTTTAGGGATATAGGAATGGAGAGCCCATTTAATTTTGAGTGGGACCCTATTTAATGTACCGAGTCAAGATTTATTCTCACTTTTTTGAACTTTTTAAGATAAGGCCATTTTGACCTTTTAAACATTTACCCTTAAATACCTACTATGATGCTCTGGGGAAAAGATGCGTTTCTTCGAAGAAGAAATGTAATTCTTTTTGAGTGAATCAGGACAAAAGGGTAGATCTCAGGCATTTCTGATGGCACACATGGTCCAGACTGTTTGGTCTTGTGCAAAGTATGTGCTCTACTGGGGGCCTTTCTAGTTTCATCTTTTTGACATTTTAATGACTAAAAGATTAATCAGGAGATGAACTGGCACATTGATCTATTAAAACAATGTCATTTGGTTGTAGCCCTGACTGTTTCTGGTGGAAAAACATACATTTACAGAAAATATATTCTTTTTGGAAGTAACCAATGTTAAACAAATCAAAAAAATAAAGTCTTTATTAATGTTTAATTTTATTGTTCTCATCTCATGTTGCACTGTCATACAGGAATACAATAAGATACAATGAAAAAGATCAATATTCCATTTTTTTTGTCATGGTGCTAAATATTGATTATCTGTATAATCTCCAATCAATTCTGATGAGTTCAACATGAGACAGTCTCCAGGGGATCTCTCATTTCTAAAAAAAATCTGTAGATGAACGACATCAGATTTAGAGCTGCTAGCTGTTCCAGAAATGCTTTTCTCATTGACTGTTTGTCACTGCTTTGATAGTTTTGTTTTTCTTTTGATGACAATTGTTGTCCAGGTCTCCAACCACTGCTCTGCTGATCAAAGATGAGACCCGTAACGTCTTCTATGAGCTGGAGGACCCGCGTGACGTCCAGGACCGCTGCATAATCAAGATTTACTGCAAAGAGCCGATCTACGGCACCTACCCCGGACATCACAACCCTCACCTGGCCAACGGAGACCTGCGGGTGAGAGTCTGCTCACAGTTTGTGTCGTTTCTGTTCATTCCTATCGGCTCATAAATGTTATTCTGATCCCCGAGTTCCTCTGATTTTGAGAATGAAGATAACTTTACATTGGGTAGGACTATCTAGTAAAAACAGATAGATGAAAATATTCTATGCAATCAGGGTATTAAGATTTACCATAAAAAAATTGCATTTTGTCTGCTATATGAACCCAAATCGAAAGAATTAATTTGCATGAGTGGTGAAAACTTGAAATTTGTTTTGAATTTCTGCAAACTACAAACTCATAATTTTAAAGCAAATTATGTAACTGCTAATTAAATAATAAACTGAAAGATAGTTAAAACCCTAGAGTTTAATAAAATTTGATCTGAAGTGTTCAAATTAATTCATTGGAATAATTTATAAAAACTTAAAGGTTTGTTCAGAATGTCTTCTAATTTAAAAATTTAAATACATTTTTTTTTCTTTTCATAAAAGTCATACAGATTAATAGATTGAAATTAGATTGCAAATTATCACTGTTAATGTGAAGAACTGGAAGAATGATTATATTTTGGAATTAAAGAGTATTTCCTATCCTGTGCCTTCAGTTAATATCATTTAATTTAACTTGAACATGCAGTGTGCAATATCTAGGGATATCGTTGAATATGTGGAAAATAATATTTGTAACTATGTTTTTAGTGTACTATCAGCTGAAAATATATATATATTTTTTTGTGAGTTTGGCTGCCATGTTGCGCCGCCATGTTTGTGCAGCCGCCAGGATTGACAAACGGAACCCTGGCTCCAGACAAGTTCTTTCAAATTTTCAAGTTATTGCTGGACAAGAGTTGCGTTTTGACAATTGAGGTTCATACTTATTATTTTTGCACAAGCAAAAAGCAACGGAGCGTCAAAGCAAACATGAAGACACATGAAACCATTTGGAGGTAAAGGCAGTCCGTGATTCAACATGTCAGGCGACTGACAGCTGCACAAGGAAGGATGTTGCCAGTTTTGGCCGCGAGCTCGCTGCGCCGTCGCTCCTCCTCGGGATCGATCATCCCAGAACTGTCCAACTGTCTTTGGCCCACTGAGTTGAGTTCACCAAGGTGGCCTGGCCAGACTTCATTAGTTTACTTCTCCACAATTTCACAAATTGGGTCTTTATTTGACAGCAAAGTTAGAGGGAGAAGTAGACTCCCTTTAAACTTGGTTGCAGTCCACCTGGATTCCACACGGCAGGAGTTCTTGTTACCTGCCGGTCGCATCGAACGACCGGCAGGTTGGGTTCGCACCAACTCTCTGTTGGTGCGATGTGAGTTGCATGAGTGGGTCGGCTTTGAAAAGATTTGGAGAAAGGAACGATGGAGGCTTTGACCACAAGATTTAGAGCGCCACCGTCCCCCTCCCAGACCTTGCTGGTTCCTGGGATCCTCTACCCACCACTCACTCCAGAAACATGAATCCATCCATACCTTGCCGAGTTTAAATCCCCAGTTGAACTAGCTAGACCTCCGCAATTTACCGCTCAGCTATTTCATGAGTATGATTTGCATGCTCACGTCGTCTGAAGGCGAGTTTTAGACCCCGAGACAGTCTGTCTGTGCAGACTGTCCGGATTCAACTGGTCAAGCCATCGACAGCCGCACAGTTCAGAGTTGTCGTTTCCCACTGGTCACATGTCCTCCACAGTGTTGCGATGTGAGCAGCACTAGACTGGCGTAGAATAAATTTAAGGTAAGGGAAGGAGGGTGGTGGTTCTAGCCCGGGGATTTAGAGTTCCCCAGTCCCTGTCCAGACTGTGCTGCTTGCTGGGATCATGGGCCGAAAGCTAGCTGTGCTGTTTCTCCTCCTGGGCTGCTTTCACTCGAGCACCGCCAGTCCCCCGGATCTTCATGCTTACTATTTTTGACAGCGGGGCTCCATATTTCTTTATTGTGCTTAATAATTACCTTCACCTTCCTCCGTTTAAATGTATTTGAAGATCGGTAGTGACACCTTTATGGAATTATCTGAGTTTGATTAATAATGGAAAATGAATGTCTTCCTTGAGCTAATGTTGAGAACTGCATCAGATCGCAGAAAATGGTTCTGACTTGTTATGTCCCATTCCTCAGTCGTCTGGTTGGCCATGAATCCAGATCTGTCCCCAATCGTTTTATAAGAGAGAGATTCACATCCCTATTATAAAATATATTCTTCTTAGCTTTAAAATCAAATAGTTGCCAGGAAAGTAGTGCTCCTTCTTTTTCCTTCATTTCCTTAACTGCAGCTCGCTGATGATTCATAGATTAGAGACTGAGACAAACGCTTGTAACTGTCTGACACTGACAGAAAGTAGACAACCAAATAATTCCACAAATAATGCATTTTAGAATTCCCCTTAAAAATTGTTATTTATCCATCTCCATGACAAGATCTATCTCCCACATAATACTGATATTATTTCTGTCAGCTAGCACATACACTTTCTGAGGGAGGGAGTCATGTGACCTCACTCCAGCACTAGTGTTTTTGGAACTGTTTCAGTCATTCATATCATAGATGCTGACACGACTACACTGAATATAGCAGCAGAACCATTTACAGACGATACACTGGACCGATGGTCCATATATAAATATATGTATATATATATATTTATATATTTATATATATCTGTGTGTGTGTGTTAGTGTGTTTGTGTGTGTGTGTGTGTGTGTTTGTATATATATATATACCGAATAACCCTGCAGGGTGAGAAAGCACAAAGACTGCAGGGATGAAGTCAAATTAGTAACATGCAATAATCTAGTAACATGTATTAAACCAGTAACATTCATTAATCCAGTAGCATGTATTAATCCAGTAACATGCATTAATCTGGTAACATGCATTAATCCAGTAACATGTATTAATCCAGTAACATGTATTAATCCAGTAACATGCATTAATCCAGTAGCATGTATTAATCCAGTAACATGCATTAATACAGTAACATGCATTAATCCGGTAACATGCATTAATCCAGTAACATGCATTAATCCAGTAACATGCATTAATACAGTAACATGCATTAATCCAGTAACATTTATTAATCCAGTAACATGTATTAATCCAGTAACATGCATTAATACAGTAACATGCATTAATCCAGTAACATGCATTAATCCAGTAACATGCATTAATCCAGTAACATGTATTAATCCAGTAACATTTATTAATCCAGTAACATGTATTAATCCAGTAACATGCATTAATACAGTAACATGCATTAATCCGGTAACATGCATTAATCCAGTAACATGCATTAATCCAGTAACATGCATTAATACAGTAACATGCATTAATCCGGTAACATGCATTAATCCAGTAACATGCATTAATCCAGTAACATGTATTAATCCTGATATTGTGGCTGATATTGTTTATGGCATGTCAAAATTTTTAAAATATTTGAATTTAGAATATGACCAATGGATTGTGATTAAATATTGTATTTTTGGCTAGCCCTACCCCCGAATCTTCTTGATAACTGTTCAATTTCCACTTTAACTCCTGTTCCTTTTAATTAGTGAGGTCACTAGGGAATCATCAAAATATGCTGTGCCTCCAGGCCTACACCTCTCATTCATAATTATCTACCGCTTATCCTGTTCAGGGTCAAGGCGGGCTGGAGCCTATTCCAGCTAACATCGGGCGAGAGGCGGGGTACATCCTGGACAAGTCGCCAGTTCATCGCAGGGCCGACACACATAGACACACAACCACACACGCTCACACCCACACCTACGGGCAATTTTAGCGTCACCAATTCACCTGTATCACATGTTTTTGGACTGTGGGAGGAAGCCGGAGTTCATGTTAGGCAAAAAGCCTTCATACATTTTTCATCCGTTTTGTGTTGAAATTGTTCTGACCAAATTTCACGTTGATCGCATGAAATCTCTAGGAGGAGTTTGTTATAGTATAACACTTGTAAAAAGCACAAACGTGAAATAAAACCAAAAAGTCGACTTCCTGATGGGTTAAGGCCATGGCTCCTCATGTTCCCTTATTCAAGTTATATACTTTTAAAGGGAATAAATATAATACTGAAAGATTTCATTCTCCCACAACTCTCACCTGTAAAGAGCCAAAATCAGCACATTAACAAAAGAGGAAACTTTTCCAAATCATTTTACTTCAAGGATTGAAATTTGACAAAAACATATGATGCTAACATTTGCCGTGTTCAGACTCATTCTGTACTCGATACTTGACTTACATCTCGTCATTTCTGTTCTTAATTTGTAGAGGGAGATGGTTTATGCACCTCAGGACTCTCCACCAAACCGCCGCCTCAGCAATCCACCCATGTCTTCCCAGCATTCATCTTCCTCTGCCTCCCCTCAGAGTTCACCCTCTCGCGCCCGCCTCCTCTACAGTGGTGGCAGGCCTTCATCCTATGCCGGGCCGCCTCACCACACCCACTCTTTGCCCCATCCCCACTCCCATCACTCCTCTCCCCATCAACAGCCACAGCTCCACCAACCACATCACACCCAGCAGGCCTTTGGTGCCTCATCCAGCGCCATCCTTGAGCGCAGGGACGTGAAGCCTGACGATGAAGTGGGAGGAACCAGGAGCATGGTGCTGCTGCGAGGAGACGAACGTGGTGGAGGGGGAATTTATGCTGACCCCTACTCTCTTGGACCAGAGACAAGTCGACTGAGTCTAGCAGGAGGACCTCACTCCCCTCTACCAGCCAGAGCAGACCCCTATGGCTCCTTATACCGGCGTGGAGGAGGTGGAGGAGGTGCAGGGTCAATACGTTCACTCACTTCTTATTCAGCAGCTGCTTTGCAAGGAGAACTGATGGAAAGTGGTGTTCTCTACAGACCAGGAGGACCACTTTATAATGACCCTTACGCTGCATCTATGCTGGCCATGGGACTGCGGGTGCCACCTCCTTCCTCCCCACAGAAGATACCAGACATGAGGGATTCCTATGCAGGCTCCCTGCCTGGTCGATGCTCCCCTGGGAGGCAAAGTCTTAGACGGGACTCTGTGACTTCCTCTGTGTTTGGGGATAGTCCCAAAGCTCGTGGCCAGGGCCCGGGTTTGGGTCTCACTTCGGAGCAGCTCTGCCTGATGGCTGGGACAGTTGGAGAAGGAGGGAGTTCCGGAGGATTTTCCTCACCTTTGCTGGGAAATGAAACAGAAACCAGGTAAGAAGGCAACAACGTCTTTCTGCGTGAGGCTCTTTGTCACACGGAAACAGCTGTGATTTCTAAACATTACGTATGGTGCCGCTTGGTGACCCTTTTTGATAGCTGTCTTCCTTGATAGCAAGATGTTATCTCATAGTTTTAGTTAACATAAAATAACTTAAGTGCAGGACGCACTTTCAACACGAAACTGAGAGCAAATCTGCGAGGAAGCAATCACTTTGCCTCCTTTTCCGGTACTGGTCAACACCAACAACGAGTATTGATGACTATAAATGAAGTGTTGTGTCAGTGCAGGACTCAGTGTGTCTGCGGTGTGTGCATTCAGAGAACGCATGGAGGCCATGGAGAAGCAGATCGCTAGTCTGACTGGACTGCTGCAGAGAGTTCTGAGCAGAGCGCCGGAGGCAGAAAGCCCGTAAGACACACACACACACACACACACACACACACACACTTACAAATTCACATACATACACACACAGACGCATACATAAAAAGACACATCCATACACACACACACACAAATTCACATACATACACACACACACAAATACAAAGTCACACACATACATACATACATACACACATACAAAGTCACGTACATACATACATACATACATACATACATACATACATACAAATTCACATACCACATACATACATACAAAGTCACATACCACATACATACATACAAAGTCACATACCACATACATACATACAAAGTCACATACCACATACATACATACAAATTCACATACCACATACATACATACAAATTCACATACCACATACATACATACAAAGTCACATACCTACATACATACATACAAAGTCACATACCTACATACATACATACAAATTCACATACCACATACATACATACAAAGTCACATACCTACATACATACATACAAATTCACATACCACATACATACATACAAAGTCACATACCTACATACATACATACAAAGTCACATACCACATACATACATACAAATTCACATACCACATACATACATACAAAGTCACATACCTACATACATACAAAGTCACCTACATACATACAAAGTCACATACATACATACAAAGTCACCTACATACATACAAAGTCACATACATACATACAAAGTCACATACATACATACATACATACATACATATAAATTCACATACATACATACATACATACATACATACATACATACATACATACATACATACATACATACATACATACATACATACATACAAAGTCACATACGTACGTACATACATACATATACATACACATATGCAAAGTCACATACATACATACAAAGTCACCTACCTACATACATACATACATACAAAGTCACCTACATACATACAAATTCACATACCTACATAGATACAAAGTCACATACCTACATACATACAAAGTCACATACCTACATACATACATACAAAGTCACATACCACATACATACATACAAATTCACATACCACATACATACATACAAAGTCACATACCTACATACATACATACAAATTCACATACCACATACATACATACAAAGTCACATACCACATACATACATACAAATTCACATACCACATACATACATACAAAGTCACATACCTACATACATACATACAAAGTCACATACCACATACATACATACAAAGTCACATACCTACATAGATACAAAGTCACCTACATACATACAAAGTCACATACATACATACAAAGTCACCTACATACATACAAAGTCACATACATACATACAAAGTCACATACATACATACATACATACATACATATAAAGTCACATACATACATACATACATACATACATACATACATACATACATACATACATACATACATACATACATACATACATACATACATACATACATACATTCATAGGCAATGAGAATCAATGCAGACATCTGTTCTCACTCTCAGTACTTTCACACTTTCATCTTCCAGGGAGAAGATGGAGTCGGCCAGCGACTGCTCTGGAACTGAGGGTAAGTTCTCATGAGGATTAAAATAACGAGAAAAAATGATCGGCTGTCTGTCGCTACTCCCTGTCAGAAATATTGCCTGAACTTCCTCCCATATTCTCTGCACAATTCTCATATTCTCTGCCTCGTATGTAACCTAAATGGCTGACTGTGCAAGCGTCTTCCTGCTGCACTCTTGCACACGCCGGCGTTTACTGCTTGTTAACTGCTGCCGTGCTTCTTGTTTTAGCTGGACGTTCTATAAAAAAGAAAGGTAGCTATGTATTCATGTCTGTTCCCTCGTGTTCCCTCGTCTGATCTTCATCCACCTCTACCCTGGATCCCCATGAGCTTTCAAACCGTGCGTGTGTGTGTCTGTGTGTGTCTGTGTGTGTGTCTGTGTGTGACTCTGCTCGTCTCTTCCTGTCGTTTTAAATCAGGAATCAGCTCAGATGCATTAATACTTAAACAAAAGCCTCGTCCCTTGTCAAGATCGACCTCGTCTGTTTTGAGTTATTTCTAGTCCTCACACTTTCAAAACTCAACCAGCTTCTGAAATGGTGTTGGGACTCTTACAAACTGTTTTGTTGAGATCAATTATCTTCAATAATGAAATATAAAACTCCTATAGCAAAGCCAGGGCTGACGGAACTTTGTCTATTATTAAAAAAAGCTTAAGAGGGCCTATATGAATTGATTTCTTTTGATAACGCGTTTGAGGTCAGGAGCATTCAAGACAGGAATCTTTTTTTTTTATTTTAAGTTAAATCTTGCTGTGAAATAACATTCAAATATATGATCTTATATCTTACATCACAGATGAACTTGTATCTAATAACTTCTTTTTTTTTTCTATCCATAATGGTAGGACTAATAAGGTGTATTAGGCCCCCTTAAAAATTAAAACAATCTAATATTACATGAATGAAGTCCTAATTTTAAGAGAATAAAGTTCTAATTTCATGAAGAAAAAGTTGAAAATTTGCAAAATTAAAGTCTGAATTTTACGAAAAAACCATCGTAATTTTAAGCGTGACAAAAGGGAAGTTTTATAACTGGAGCTTTTGTCATCTGCTGGGTTTGGTGTTGTGCTGTTCCACACATCTACATTATGTAACAACTAAATCCGTCATTGAAGCACCTCCTGCTCCACATAAGAGATTCTTTCTTCGGAACCAACAGTTTCTTTTCAGTTCTGGTACTTATAATCATGTTGTGTTTATGTGCCAAAAGATTCCGTCTTTTTTGATTTGTTAAACTTCTGTTATTCAGAATAAAGCTTGACAAAATGCTCCATGTTCCTCATTTCATCTCCAATGAATAGCATAAGTTTACGACTTTATTCTCATAAAGTTACAGCTTTTATCTCATTAAAAGGTCCAATTATTCCCTCGTATTATTACCACTTAAATCTCCTAATCTCAGTTTTTACTCCTACTTTTGTTAGTGTGGCCCTAAAACTCTGCGTTGACTCACTAGTGTCTCCACGATATCGTCCCACAATATTTAACTGACGATGAAGTACTATTGCAATTTTAAATATTAATTAATATGCTGTTTTGTTGTTTTACAATATATTGGTGCATTTCTTCTAATCGAACTAAAGTCAATGCTGCCCTTTCTGCTATTTTCAAACTTTACCTTCCCATCCCTGCAGAGCGCAGTTTAAATAAACGTTGGTTTTACCTTGGATCCCTCGTCCTGAGTCCTGGTATTCCTGATAGTTTGTTCATAAGTTTTTGCACATGAAGCAGGCGATTGGCTGTTATTTTCCTGTTCTGGAGAGGTAGCCTTGTCACCCTGTTGTTTCCAGTGTGGTTGGGTTAATTATACACTAGCTTTGGTTAGCTCAGCAAATTCTCTCTCTTTGTGGCGTCATGTGAGATGAACTGTTCTTTACCCAGGGTATTTTACTTTAATACAAAACTCCCTACGTGTGTCATATGCAAATCCTTTGCCCTTTTCTTCTTTAAAAAACATCCAAAGTCGGGGTCCACATTTGATTTATTCACAGACGGTGCTGGTATTGCCTCCATACACCAAATTCCACCTGCAGGCTAACCGTCATCTTTAATGACCTCCCCACCAACATACCATCTGGTGGAGTGCAAAAGAATTTAAATCAGTTTTATTAATTAAATAGTACCAAAAAAGTTCAATTCATATTTTCAATTTATATGTATGAAAGATCTACTGCACAACTACTGTAATTACATCTCCGAAAAGTCAAAAGGTATTGTGGAATCGTCTTCACATTCGCGCCGCCGCAGATCCTTCGCGGCGGCTTCGGTCCATCATTTTCACATTTTATACCCACATAGACCTTAGTGAGAGGAAGGACTGGATTGAGTAAGGTCGATTGATATTTCCAACACTGGGGGAGTTTATCTCCTCAAGTTTTAGGGGCCATAATTTCTCACCCTTTGGTCCGAACCAGTTTTTTCTTTTTTTTTTTTCCACAAAACACTGACATTGGACATATTTAATTTGAGGAGTTCAATCGGTCCGATTGTTTGTACAACGCAGAGTATTTGGGGCTTTTCGTGGTAGACCATTGCTGTTGGGGACAACAGTGTAGGAATAGTTGCATTAATAGTTGCTGTAACAGCTAATGGATTTTTTCCTGAACTCTAAAAACTTGTATCCTCAGCTGCTTTTGAGATTCTGGTCAGTCTACCAGAGGCATCAGACCAGATGCCTGGCATTCCTCTATCAGTCAAATGAAATCAAATTATCCTGCCGTTAAATTAAGAACATTTCTCCTGTTTTTCTGAACTGGTGAGACAGCAGGAAGTAATTTAAGCGACTGCCAGACTCTCCTTTAGAGCCTTTATTGAATTATGGTTTAAGGAAAACTACACATGGTCACGGGAGTCACGGGAGTCACGGGAGTACTTTTTTCATTTCGTTTCTTGGCCATAAAATGCACCTCTTGAATCAGTTATTTATTGATCGTCTAGATAGTTGTTGATAGTTGTTTCCCCTTTGTCTCATTTTGCATGATGCGCGTGCGTCAACGCCTTAATGACTGTCACAGCAACATTAATGTCATTTCAGAGGGTTTAAGACACTCATTCATTCAGGACGTCTGAGGACTCTTAGAGTCACTTGGATAGAGTGAAAATTCTGTTTTTCACTGTGGATTGTGCTGTGTGTTTTTCACTGTTTGTTTCAGAAACCTCCTCTCGCTGTTCATCATTGTTAAATCTACATAGACTCTAATCCACGGTTGTGACCCAGAGGGCTGATAGAACTTGTCCTGACTTGCTAAATCCTGAGAAAAAAGAGCCAATCTTCTTTCTCCAGACATTTAAGTTTTCTTCTGGAAGGATGTTTTCATAACAGTCGATCCGTTGGGGTTATGGCTTCTAATGAGTGAAAATCTCAGATATTCAAAGGACAATTTCTGTCATATTTGCTCTCAAAGCACCAAAAACAAAGCTGAGAGAGAGGTCAATTAAAATTTGGATGTTTTTGTTGGGCAGCTTTGACGCCGTCTGCTCCCTTGGCCCTGATGCCACCTCCATCCTCGGCGGGCAGCCAGTCAGTGTCAGTGTCCCGTCTGCAGATGCAGCTCCACCTACATGGCCTGCAGCAGAACACCAACGCACTGCGCAGACAGCTGTCACAGCTGCGCAACATGCAGGTGTGTTTGCAGAGTTTACTGTTGGGTTTATTGGTCCGTAATTATATTATTCCCGGAAAGTTGGGATGTCTTGTGTTGACACAATAACTCAAAAACTATGTCGTGGATCGTTTTAAGGATTTTATACCCACTAAGAGCTCAGTTAAAGGAAGAACTGGATTGGATTTGGGAAAGGTCTGTTGTATATTTCTGAAACTAGGGGGAACTTTATCTCCAAAATTGTTTGGGTAATAGTTTTCCCCCATTGGTCTGATTTAGTCCAACTTTGGTGCAGTTGAATGGACTTGAGGAGATCTATTCTGTATGTATCTTGTTTTACTCACTAGGGGGATCGTTCTTTTAATGAAAAAAGTGCACATTTCATTTGAAGCGTTCAACAATATTTTTGTCGATGAGATTAGAATCAATAACAAAAACTTCGCATACACTGTGAATTTCTTTCCCAGTTGGAGAACCAGGATTCGGTCTTGTCTCTGCTGAGGCAGACTGAGTCAGAGCTGAGCCTCATGATGCTGGACGCCACTCGCACCCAGGAGGACCCTCTACAGAGACAGCGCCTCCTAGTGGAGGAGGAGAGACTGAAGTACCTGAACCAAGAGGAGCTGCTGGTGCAACAGCTGCAGTGAGTTCAGAGAGGAGGACGTGATTGACGTCTGTGACGTTATGGTCAGTCAATTTGCAGTACGACTGTCCGTCCGTCCGTCTTATTGTCTGGAGCTGATCTCCACTCTATAACAGGATTTTATGGTGAGTCTGATGGTTGTTGGGAGCATGTCTACTAAATCATACATTCCAGCCTCTCCAATCTTTAAGCCTGAATTAGCTTCGGTAAGTAGCTGCTCCCTTTAATATCTTTGATTTTCAACTAATGTAAATCTTTGAGTTTCCCCACTAAGAATGACTTTAAGAAGGCTCTGAAGGTTGTTGATCTTCTCCATGACCAGAGCAGCATACGAGGAATCTGCTGTGGATGGAGGACCTGTCGTATGCTGATGAAACTGTCATCTCCTAAATAACTAGTTGATTTGATTTATTTTATTTGCCCACACGGTTATAGTGGGACACTGAGCTGAATCTCAATCCAAAGGTGTCTGAGCACACAATATTGATTACTGTCAGCTGAAATGTAAAGTCTGGTCCACTTCACGATTCAGTGTCCTTATTCTCCAGCTTTTATGGGAATGGAATCAAAGTTTTACTTTTGACTCACCTTTTCATATAGGAAGGTTCCTGGACTGTTACCTATAGATGATGTTTGAAGCATTTAAACAGTTTGACGGTTTATAGGAAGGGAAAAGGTTTTTATAAAAAAAAAACACTTGTGTTCCTTAAGGTAAGATGTTTGGAAAAAACTTGTTTTATAAAAAATGTCTTGTGCTTTCACTGGAATTATTTCCAAATTCCAATTCCCAACCATCTTAAAATGAAAAATGAAAATTTAAAGACCGAAATGCTGACTTTTTATTCGATCATTGTTTGAGTGCGACGGTAAGGACGGTGGCATCGAATGGACGCGACAAACAGTCGTCCACTGTAACAGGAATGTGACGACACGGTATAGATGATTTCTTATGGCTATCACGAGTTAACTATCATTCTTCTCTACGCAAAACAAAGTTGACATCAAAAACACACTTGGTCCGTATTTTATGCGTATGCCCTTTATTTTGAAGGTAATGTAATGATATTATGTTAACATAATATCTCATGTTAACACATTTAGCATTCAGTGATTTTGTGTCAACTGTCCTTCCTGCTCTCGTTTCTTGGATGATTTTCCTCCTGCTCAGATGTTGCTGCCGCCTCTTGGAAAGCAGGAGTGGTTGCTGCTTCAGATATTGGTGACAGACTCTTATAAAGCTGGTTATTTCATCTCTTGTTCAGGATGGGGCTCACAACATGAGCTTAATCCAGTTATGTCTGTGAATTCTCCTATTCTTGTTCCTCTCTTCTTTCATGTGGTGTTTTTTGAAGCACACTCATCAGAATTGTGACTCAGATGCTCCAGAGATGCTCCATGGGCCAGAGATGTTTGATCTCTGGCCCATGAGGACAGCATTCGGCATTGAGAGTTCTGAATGTGGTCCTCCACAGTGACCTGGAGAAATCGGTGGAGGAGCTGCAGAGGAACTCATCGGTGAACCACGGCCTGGTGACGGAGCAGGATGTAGAGCAGAAGAGTAAAGAGCTGAGGATGCTGGGAGAGACGCTCACTGAGCTCAAACGTGAGTGTTGCCTCTCTCTCTGTTTGGAGATCAATGTGCGAAGTCTGGTGCTTTAGTCATTTTTCACACGTGTTATGCTGTAGCTTCTCATTTCTGAGTATTTGAAAGCTGAGTCCATCTCCAACATTTCAAACGTTCTATGCCTCAGCAGCCACATTATTCCCTGCATCCTTAAAGTTGACATCGCCTATCAACAAGATGGCCGGAAGAATCGAACGTTTGGCAAACAAAGAAATGGTGGAGGTACTGGAGGACATGCTGATGATTTAGCTAGTAGATAAAAATCAGCCAAGATAAACTTACTCAAACTTAATAAACTTAGTAAATAAATAAACTTAGGGTAGTAAAGATAATATTCATATTTATATTTGCATTTTTATTCTGTTATATTGCTGTAACCCTGTAATATCGCCGTTGTGGGACTAATAAAGGTTTATCGGTTCGTATCTTATAAATATGCTGCCACACAAGGACAGTGTTCTTTTTCCACTTTTATTCTTCTTTGTTGTAGCAACTTTGCCCAAAGTGGTTCCATAGAAAGTAGTATTCCATTATGTACATACTGTTTGGAAAGGGGCGGAACGGTGGCGCAGTGGCTAGCACTGCTGCCCCACAGAAAGAAGGTAGCAGGTTCGAATCCACTTCCTTTTTGTGTGGAGTTTGCTAGTTCGCACTGTGTCTGCGTGGGTTCTCTCCGGGAACTCTGGCTTCTTCCCACACTCCAGAAAAGTGAATGTAGGAAAAATTGGTTGAAAATTGTCCGTAAGTGTGAGTGGTTGTGTGTCTCTGTGTATCGGCCCTACGATGAACTGGCGACCCATCGTGTACTCCACCTCTCGCCCGATGGCAGCTGGGATAGGCTCCAGCACCCCGCCACCCTGAACAGGATAAGCAGTTGATGACCTACTGACATATGACGGTTTGGAAATGTGCAACAACCCGCCCGGATGGACTGCAGTGTGCAGACAGAGCCAACGTCTCCGTTTTTAACTGAACGGCCTTTCCTCTCATTCTGGAAGAATACACAGCTGCTTCTTCTAGAACGGATCTACACTAAACATAGTGAAACTTTTGGAGAGCAGAGCTGTATGGAACCCAAAGTCCTCCCATCATGTTTAATACACATTTATTACACATCTAAAATCATATACAGATTAATGATTTATCCAGCTTACTCATTGCTTCTGGTTTTTGAGTCATTTCCCCGCTGTTCCTCTGGGGTCCAACGGTGTCCACAGCCAAGACAACGTGTTTGATCCTTCCAGAGAGGTCTCGAGTCACCGCTGGTCCTCTTTCGAGTTTGACGTGTCCAGAGAACGTCCAGAGATGTCCTAATCAGATCTTCTATGAAGGAAGTTCATTTCAGCCACTTGATCTTTGATCTCATTTCAAAAGATTTGACAACAAATCTCTCTTCACGATGAAAGTATAGTTCTACCAAACCATCGGACCACCTCACACTCCATAACTCCTGAACACGACCCTGAGAGGATGGCCTGATGCAGCAACTCACCCTCAAACTGGAGCAGAGCAGCAGCTACTACTGGGATGGAACCTTGGCATCAGACTTGGATGCGCCGACTCTCACACTTGGCCACATCACACTCATGCAAAGTACTACAGCGCCTTCGGAGAAAACCAGAGCTATGAAGCCAACAGAACCGTGTCATTTGTTGTTTCTCTTCTCAACCCGACTGAGCCTGGGGAGCCTGCATATGGACGTCACAGACTTGACCCGAGGTCGCCCCCCTCAGGAAAAATAAGAACATCACTTATGTATATTATTCTAATGTCACAGGTTAAGTACCAATCATTTATTAATGCTTTCTGGTTTAACTTTGCCCTTCACACTGGCAGGTCAATGAGAATATTTGTGAGTCTGCTAAGACTTAATCGATATTCATGAAGTTTCAGGTTCGGCCCCTTGTACCTGTGTGCTTCCACTCTCCACCATGAATACTAATGGTTTATGCCTATGCTCTTGGGGGGGGGTACCGTCTGCAGACCCAACCTTTAGGGCACTCCCACTCAATCCTTCCTCAACATATGACAGGAAAATTCAGTGCCATTAAAAGTATCTTGTCTCCCTTCCCTCTCTCTCTGGCTCCATTCTTCCACGCATCACTCGACCAAAATGCCCTTTTCTCTCTTCAACCATCATGCACCCCCCCCCCCCTTCAGACCAGTTCCCAAGCCTGCAGAGTAAGATGCGAGTTGTGCTGAGGGTGGAGGTGGAGGCTGTGAAGTTCTTGAAAGAGGAACCTCACCGTCTGGATGCCCTGCTGAAGCGCTGCAACACCATGACCGATGCACTCAGCTCGCTGCGCAGGTACACGAGTGAAATGCTCCCCGGTTTGTGCAGAAAAGATGTGATTCTGCTCATTATTCTTATTTCAAAATCAAAAAAACACACCAAAGCAGTTTTTTACCAAAACCCTAAATAACGGAATATAATTGTCTTTCTTTGATACCCATAGCATTACTTAAACGTAGATATAAATGCAAGTTTTTATTTTATTTGTTTAAAATCAGGATGAACTGAATTACAGAAATTATTTTTTCTGCAATTGCGATATTTCGTTTTTTCAGTTGGCTAAAATGAAGATTCTTATTCTTTCAAGAATGCACTCTATCCTTAAAATTTAAGAAGGAAGGAAGAGTTTAAGATGAAAATATCACACTTTTATCCTTTATGTGATGAAGAGTGTTTTGTCATATTCAGCATCAACTACTAAATGATCATCTTTTGGTCCTGGAGGGAAGAGAGGCTGTGATTATTCTGAGGGGATGAGATCTTCTGCTCAGAGTTCTTCCTGGTAGATTCTGCTTCTCTCATATCTCATGTTTCTACAAATATTACATTCAAAAGGACATATTCCTCTTCTGACCTTTGCTATGAATCTTAAATGTTGTGTTGAAAACATCGAAAATGAGGAATTATTTTATAGAGAAATCCAAACTTAACTCTCCTCACATCCTTTGAGAACCAAATGTAGAGTCAACCCATCAAATAAAAACTCATCTCCACTGCTTTGTTCGGAAGATGTTTTCAGTTCATGCCCAGACTTTAGATACCTGTCAATCAATCATCTATCAGTCACTAAAGACTGGACAGCTGAGAAGGTGTGGTCCTCCTGGAGAAGAATCAGAAACACGTCTGCGCTCTCTCTCCAATAATACCCACAAACAGAAGAGCAGTATGATGTGAAAGTATCAAGACATCTATAGTTATAAATTATTAGTGAGTTAACTCATCCAACATTTTAAATGTACCCGTTGACTCCTTTGATTATTCAAACATCACTTTGCCCTCTTTGTACATTTTCTAAAATTATTATTTTTTTTATTCAATAATTTCTGACATTGTCAAAAATGGCAGGGTTTAAAGAATAATCAATAATAGAGAGGGAGAGAGAGAGAGAGAGAGAGAGAGTGACGGACGGGCAGACAGACGGATGAGAAAAGATTATCCTGTCTCCCAGGACTTTGAATCAGGGAGGACGAGAGAAAGGGAGCCAGACAGACAGATACGAACGACGGAGGGAAAGGGAGCGAGAGAGACAGACAGAGATGTTGTTGTGAATCCTTATTTATATCTTGTCCCAGACTTAAGCTCCTGACCTCCTGTCACTGATAAACGTTTGATTCCACAAACCATCATTTCTGAGTATTTTCTTCCTAGGTTGTTCCGCTAACAAACTCCTGGGCCCTCATGCCGTCTGGTGTCTGTAGTTTCCTGTATTCCTTCCACATGTCCAGGCAGGTGACAGAAGGAGTGTGGAAGAGCCCAGAGGACCTCTGCAGCCAATCACAGAGGAGAGTGGAGGAAGTAAGTCGCAGTTCTGACATTGATATCCTCAACAGTCCTCCTCTCAGCCTCAGCGACCTGAGCACCAGCGCCGGCCTGGCCAACTGGATGCCGGTCTCTGCCAACAACGCCTTGGGCCCGGGGCACGACATCCAGCCTTCAATGACCTTCAGAAACCGGGTCCTCGATGAGCTGCCAAGCCGGCGTCCAGCTGATAAGTGCGTGTCGGCTGAAGTCAGACTGGTAATGATCTTCCTTCTTCTCGTCGTGAAACTGAGGAATCAAGTCCACATTATGCATCCATGAACGTATCTTCATGAAGTTCCTCCATATCGTCCTCCTCCATTTTTCCATATCTTTGTGTTTGTCAGGCAGCAGAGCGGGACTGGGAGGAGAAGCGTGCCAGCTTGACCCAGTTCAGCGCCCAGGACATCAATCGCTTGCTGGAGGAGACCCAAGCTGAGCTGATGAAGGCAATCCCAGACCTGGACTTTGCTGCCAGGCACATCAACAAGCCAGCAGTGCCCCCAAAGCCCCAGATCAGCATCCCAATAACCTCTGCTGCCGGAACCACCGGGGCCGCTGCCTCCTCTACCCCAACAGCCGGTGCGGACCACCAGCAACCGAGCAAAGTGCAGCTGGCTGCCCAGAAGCTGAACAATATGGAAGGGGGCAGTTTACAGCGAGGGTCATGTGAGACATCCTTTATATTACAATTGTTTGAAAGAAAATCTTTTAATTTGCTTTAGCAGGAGCTTTGTGTCGCAGTGGTCTGAAGTTCTGAAGATGTTCTCTGTCTACAGTGGATCTTAATGTGGCCAGGTGTCGTACAGAGAAACCCTCCAAGTCTCCGCCTCCACCGCCGCCACGCCGAAGCTTCCCGACAGCGCACGGCCTCACCACCAGTCGCACCGGAGAGGTGTTAGTTACCAGCAAACATCTGAAGGTGAGTTTGTTTGTTATCAGAATACACAGTATATAATCCTGAATATGACAAATCCTCCGTTTGTCGGACCCTTTAGCTTTAAGCTCCCTTCTCCTGGTTACACGGATGATTATTCTAAAGAGGTTTGTCACTGATAACGGACAGGATGAGACCAACTAGACCATCTGTCCTCAGACCATCTGTCTGAGAGAGATTCGAAGACAGACATTTTCACATCTTCATTTCTCCTTGAAGGTTGAGGAAGACGGGGACATGCCTAAAACTCTGGTGAAGCTGAGGCGAACCCCGTCTGACATGCCTAGACCCGCCTCCACTCCTCCCGTGATTGCGGCGTCGGCAATTCAAGATGAGGACGAGGAGGAGAAGTTGGTCGCTGAGCTGGAGGTGAGACGGTCCAGAGGTTCTGTACTTCAGGGCTGATTGTGTTGCCATGTCACTTTGATGAGTTTGATCTCTGTCATCTTCTCTCATACAACAATCACGGACCAAAGATATTACAGAGAGCGCCCGTTAGGGATTGTAATAAGCTCGACTGCACCCCAACAAAGGACACACCCATCCCCGCCTTCATCTTTGGGTTGTTGGGTTGTTGGGTAGAAACGTAACCACCAGAACCTCTCCGTCTGCCCTGCCTGTTGACTTTGTTTATCCTGCTGCTGCTGACTGTCCTTTACTGGCAGCGTTATTTACCTCTAAAGATCTTATTCTTACTAACATGTAAGAATAACTGGGAAAACTGAGTCCTTTCAAATTTGTCCTAGGATCTTCATCACATTTAAGGAATGAACTGATGTCATCTCAAACAAGAAATGGGTCTGTAGAATTGTCTGATATGGGGTTATAGATATATGAACTTTGTGTGTCATAAGTGACACATAAAGTAGTGATAGACATAGTGGGAAGATTCAAGCACTGGGAAATGTTCAACTAAACTAGTCCTACGCCGTTCTCGGTCAGCCGGGGTCCCCTAAAAGCCAACCCCCTGATTGAACTTCTCAAATTATAAGTTTTGTCCACGGTATTTTTAGTAAAGCTTCCCCTCTAAAATATGGGGAATAGCAGATGGATCTCCTCCGGGTGTTTCATCGGCACCACATTCGGACTAAATCAGGGACAGTTCAGACACTTTAGCCCAAAAACTTTTGAAGCTAAAGCTCCCCATAGTGTCAGAAATACACAAGTGACCTTTACAGAATCCCTCCATTATTTTGTCACTCCATCACTTTTGCAATCCATCAGTTATGTGAGCATCCTGTCACATCTTTGATGGACCCACAGAACCGCTGAACCAGCAGCAGATGTCTGTGGGACATTTAACTTTTCACTGGATCAATGAGCTCATAGTCGGTACGTCATCGTCTCTGATGTGAACATGCTCAGTCAGCGCCGATCTCTCTGCGTTTTGGACCTCAGAATTGACAAAAGACAAATTCCATTAAATGTTGTTGAGTTGAGCAGTTTTTGTGTTATCCTGTTTCCTAACAAAAAAACAGATAGATGTACAGATAGATGTACAGATAGATGTACACTTACATGTATCTGTACATGTATATCATATAGATGTACATATAGATGTACGTCTACATGTACATCTAGATGTAAATATAGACGTACATGTATATCATATATACATGTACATCTATCTGATATATATGTACATACATATCATATATATGTACATATATATAGACATCTATATGTACATATATATGATATGTATGTACATATATATGATATATATGTACATATATATAGACATCTATATGTACATATAGATGTACATGATTTATGTACATCTATATCATATATATGAACAAATAGATGTACTTGGATCACATGACCACTTAAAACATTTATGCTGTAGTAAGAACACATCCGTAAGATTATAAAATGGATATGAAATGATTAACAAACTCAGTAATTATCTATAAACAATGTTGTGTAGTTAAGTAGTATGAATGAAATACTCTCAAACAATCAGAGGCAGAAGAGGGAAAGGAATCTGTGAAACCTGTAGAAGGTGTTCAGAACTCATCCAGTCCAGACCCAGAGTTCCACTACATACAGAGCTGCAGAGTTTAATGTCCTTTAAATGTGTTTCAGGCTAAAGCAGAGGAACAATTTAAAACAAGAGGTAATGCACAATATATATTTATATATATAGATATTTGGTCCGGATATTTGGTTTTGGTTTGAGTTCGAACCCGTCTTCAATGCTTTGTGATGACGAACAGTGATGAGACAAAAACCTCAGATGTAACGACATCTGAACAGCAGCGATCAGGTGACATAAAGATTCCTGCTGTCATATCATATTGTGATGTCATAGCAGCAGACCAATGCCCGTGTTCTGTCGTCACATTAGACTGTGCTGCTCAGGTCCTTCCTCTTCAGGGCATGAGTGGTTATTTTGTGCGTATGTCAGATTCCATGGAAAGTTCAGTTGATGTTTATTTTCTCTTGGCTCTGAACAGAACAGCAGTAGTTCTCCGGGTCCAATGAAGGGTCCCACCGTTGCAGCCAGGCTCAAACACCTGCAACAAGGCAGCCTGGAGAGGCCCAGAACCCGCAAGCAGAAGGAGGATTTCCCCAAAGCCCAGGGCCAGCAGCAGGTATTCCACTTCTAAAGCCTCCTCTGGTGCTCCTTCTGCCTCTCACCTGTTTCTGCCGTCACTTCTACGGACGGTTCCCCTGCCACCCCTGCGGGAAAACCTTTCCGACACCAGAGGGGGACGGACTCCAGAAAACCCGATTCTATCAGTTGTTTGTGTGCGTTCTGAATTACTGGATCTTACCTAGCTTGCTTAGAGATTGATTGTCGTTCGAATATTGTTGATGTGTGATGAGGAAGATCTTGGTGGCAATTGTGACTTCTAGCGTTATTATAATAGATCTATTCACCAACATCATCTTCAGAAAAGCCACGGAATGATTTCAGGATCAAAGTGAAGATATTTGACACTGATCCAGTCATGTGTTCAGTTCTTACTCTGCTCATCCAAAAATGTCCTCATGCTGCGCTCTCTCCTTCAGCTCTCCTTTAAAGCTCCAGCTAGTGCTGCAGCACTTTCCCAGTGGTTCAGTACGCTGCTGCGGCCGGTTCCGAACATCCAGAGAGGTCCGCGTTCCAGCCAAAAGGCCCGTGCATTACGCTAGCTTACTCAGAAATGCCTTCCGACGGCTCGAACGCTACCGTTCATTATGCAAGGTGCCAAAAGTGAAGCACAAGGTGCAAGGTCACCTGGGAAAATCTGTTTTTTGCACCAGCCTCTCGGTTTAATGTGCGCAATGAAAGGATTTGTCGAGACCAAAGAGAGGCTGGATTAAGAGCAGGAGAATTCATGCAGAGGTCCAAACTCATAACCCCCTCTCTCTGCATTTCATGCAGATCCTCCTTAGTGGCGCCGTCTTAAAAATCATTTTCAATGTTTTATTACTTCAGAGTTGATTTAGTTCAGATTTTAATGTACGCATCTAAAAATGGAAGTTAAAGAAAGGCTCAGATCGTGTGGAACCTGAAGTAGCAGATCACCCAGGACGAGCCGAGAAGTCCGATTCCCTCCGGAGAGAAATAATTCAAACATGTCAAATAAAATAAAACAAAAATTTCAAATAGATTGTTGTCAAAGTAAAAAATAAAAATCCAGCATTTAAACTTGGTTCAGTGCCACCATGAGATATGAAGTATAAAGTAGTGGATTCATTTCATAGTTGAGCATAAAGTTTCATTCAGAACGTCTCTGCGTCCCAGCGTGGTCTGGTGCTGTTCTACTGCAGTCACCATCTGGATTCCAGCCTGTTCTGTGGACCTGTGGGGGAACCGACCTGTAAACCTCCTGCAGACACTGTAGAAAGATTTAAAGCATTAAATCAAGGTTCGTAACTCTGGAGGGAAAACAAATATGAACATGTGACCATGTTGAACCAATACCACACACTATCACACACTATCACACACTATCACACACTATCACACACTATCACACACTATCACACACTATCACACACTATCACACAGACTCACTAACACACACACACACACACACACACACACACTAACACAGACACACACACACAGACACATTAACATACACACACACACACACACACACACAAAAAGACACACTAACACACACAGACACTTACACACACACAGACACAACACAGACACACACAAAGACACACACACTAACACATAGACACACAAACACTAACAAACACACACACAAACAGACACAATCACACACACTAACACATACACACACACACAAAATAAACACACACAAACAAAGACACACTAAGACACACAGACACACTAACACACAGAGGGCACACACACACAAACAAAGACACACACAGACACACTAACACAAACACACACACACTCACTAACACACACCACACACACACACACAGAGACACACTAACACAGACACACACACACAGACACACTAACACATACACACACACACACACAAAAACACACACTAACACACACAGACACTTACACACACACAGACACACTAACACATACACACACACACACAAAAACACACACTAACACACACAGACACTTACACACACACAGACACACTAACAAACACAGACACTTACACACACACAGACACACTAACACACACACACAGACACACACAGACACACAGAGACACACTAACACAGACACACACACAGACACACTAACACGTACACACACATACACACACGCACACACACACACACACACACACACACAGAGACACACTAACACAGACACACACACACAGACACACTAACACATACACACACAGACACACTAACACACACATACACCACTGATCAAGACAAACCTTCCGCATTCTTGGATCCTAGATGAAGACGTCTTCTACAGTTTGTAACTCGGAGGTCTTGGACCGTCTCTGTCGTCAGAACCTCTCGGTGCTGAGAAGCCGCTGCTGCTGTATGAAAACCCGGAGATAATTTGGAGCAGTAAATCCACATCGGGCCGATGCAGAACCTAAGCAGAACGCGCTGGTGTAATTATACATGAATGACATCATGTGATCTTCTGCTTGTCGTCATCAGCTCTTCTATCGTTACCGGACCGCTCCTCCCAGGGTTCTGCAGAGTTATGGATAATGATTGATTCTCCGTCCAGAGGTTTTCTTGACCTCCAGCTCAGATTGTAGGTCCGTCCCTCTCAGATGGTTCTCAGGTGTCCACAGATGGACATCTTATCGATTCATCTTCATCAAACCTGAGTGTTTGGATGGCCGGACCGTCGTTAGTCCTTTGTGGCCGTGGATGAGGGTCTCAGAGGGTCTCGGTAGCGTGCATAGGCTCTGGCAGCAGAGGGGCATGATGGGATGTCCGGGTCTGGGGATATTCTCCGCTCCTCCTCCTGAAGGAGCCTCTGAAACCTTCAGATGGTGCTGTGGTAGAAAGATCGGGACAGATTGCTCTCCTCCTTCTCTCCTTCAGCCAGGCTCGTATCCTCCCTTCTACTATCCTCACCCCCTTGTTCTCCTCTTTTTATCTCCTCCGTTACATCCTCTCTCCTCTCTATGTCACCTTCCCTTTACTTGTCTACTTTTATTTCCTTTCCTTGTTCCTCTCTTCTTCCTCCACTTCTTTTCTCCAGTTCCTTTTCTAGCTGCCTTTCATCCCTGCCTGTTTCCTTGCTTTCTCTCCTTCTTGTTCTAGTCTCCACTTTTCTCTTCTTTTCTCCATTCTATGCCTCTTCTTCTCTGCTCATCTCTTATTTCCTTATTTTCATCCTTTATTCCGTATTTCATTCTCTTTCAGCTGCTTTTCTTTTCTCCTTACCTCTCCATGTTCTCTTTCCTCTCCTCTCCAACATTTATCGTCCTCTCTTTACCTTCTCCTTCCTCGTTTCCTACCCTCAAGCACGAGGGCGAGCTAAAGTTGACGTCTGCCCTCAGGAGTCAGAAGTTTCAGTAGAGCAAACCTTCCATGTTTCTCAGACGCACCAGAGATTTAACAGAAACTTGAAATACATTTGTCTGTTTGTAAATTTTGATTTGTCTCTTTTCTTTCTCCTCCCTTTCACTGCTTCCTGTTTTGTGCTTGATTTTCTTCTCTTATCTGCTCTGCTTGCTTCTTCGGGCAGCGCTGAGGTTTTGTCTCCGCTGCTTCTCGTGCTTCAGTAGAGCCGCTGCTCATCTCTCTGCTGTTTTTCCTCAGCTCTTCTTCTCTCATCACTCTAGCCGTCATTCTTTCCTTTCTTTCTGCCATTGCTTCCTCTGTCTGCTCTCAGGTCTCTCAGGTCTCAGCTGGACTAAATACGTGAGGAGCGATTACTCCGATTATTCTGGCTTTGGACTCGATGCTAGTTCAGACCTCGGAGGCGTGAGATTTGTCATTTGTAGATTTTTCTCTGATAATGACCTAAATGTCAGGGGAGTAGGACGGCGGCAGACAGCAGTGTCTCTGCTTCATGCAGCAGTGTGAGGATTCCACCTCCAGCGTCCACCATAACTCACAGCGCTCACTCCCGGTAACTCAGTGTGTCCCAGTTTCATAGCAGCCTCCACCCCCAACAGCCGCTAAACGCTTTATCCAAGTTTATCTCGCTTTGACTACAGTGGATAAAATCTTTTCTGCCTTTTGATTGTGACATTTGAGTCAATACTTCCTCGTTGTCTGCAACCAGAGCATTATGGGATGTTCTAACCTCCATGGACCGTCGGACTGAGAATGTTTTTCTCAGGATGCTGAAGGTTAAATTCCCCGGATACTCAGTCTAATTGTCTGAAGGTCCTCGCGGACGTTGTGGGGTCGTCTTCTAGAAGTCTGAGAGCTGAAGTCCAGACTGACCTTCCATCTTCCCCTACGAGGAGTCTCACGTAGACCTGCGGAGAATCCTATGATTTTTTAAGAATGGCCATAATTAAGGCCAAAATGACCTTCAGAACCACGGTAACATAGAGAGAAATGTGTAGGTAGGAGTTTAGGCTTTCATGGTTCTCTAAAGGATTTTAGACTACAAATATAAAGATTTGTCCATCAGCGGCTCACATAGAACCTCAGAACATCCAGAACCTCAGTCTGACTTGAACGTTTTCATTGGTGAACACGTCCACAAGGTTCAGTCTACAAACCCAGGGGGTGGACGCTTGCGGTCAGGGTAGGGTCAGAGCGGTGGCGGGTTTGCTAGAAAGACTCTCTAACTGCATACTTCAAATGGTGTCCCAAGCTGTTTCTGAGGAGTATGAGGAGGAAGGCCCGACGTTTTAGTGGTGTCACACCTGTGTGATGAAGTAGAAACAGTCCGATGTTCTGTAGAGTGTAGCATGAAACTGGGACACAATCAAAGTTAATCTTCAGCACATTTTTCCTCCAACGGTCGCCACTAAACTGACGGGTTGTGAGGAGAGATGTGAACCTGAGCAGAAGAACAATCCTGCAGACGAGCTCCGGGCTGCTCTTTGACATTTTGCTGGAGGGAAATATTTAATCTCATTCTGAAAATGTGTATTTTTAGTCTGGCAGAAACTTTAATCACAAACTGGTGTTTCATTATATAGATAATACACTTATGTATCTATCAGTTGTCTCCAAAAGTATAAAGATTAGCACAAAAGTAGACAAATGCAGTTAAGTAATTCCTAAATCACTTTATATATATATATATATTAACTGACCATCTAGAAATTATATATATATATATATATATATATATATATATATATTAAATGACCATCTAGAAATTGCTTTAATAACATGTATAAATGAAAAAGTATCATCTATGTTTTATATAATCAAGCTTTATTTTGTATTTTTATACTTGAAGAAAAGGATTCATAAGCATGTAACACATTTATTCTATGAAATATTATTTTTCTGTGTTAAAGATTTGATTATTTTCTATTTATCATTAGTCCAACTTCACAGAGAAATCAGCAGATATAAAAAGCACACAACCTTCCTCTAAATGATCACATGACTCATCGGACACCCCTCCCTCTAATATAACCAACAATGTTCGTGCACAAACACGCTTTCAACCCCGTTCATGGTTTTCTTGATGAGTGTGTGATTGTTCAATTTGTGGATGTTCAAAATTGTATATATAACCCAAATAATATATTACAGAGTTGGTATTATGAGGCAGATTTTTAGACGGAGCAACATAATCCAAACTGGCATGCATACTGTATACATTCCTGAGAACCTGCACGCTGGCTCAACAAGCCCTCACCTTCCTCTCAATAACTCTGTGTATCGCTGTGAGTACAGTAGAACAAAAAACTGTACAGAAACATAGATTTTTGTACGGTGTTGAAAATGGGTCCATAAAAAAACAGAAACCTGATTGTAGCTGCTGAGGATGTCTGAACGCTGCTATAAAGTCAGGGATGTTTTTCTTGGGGGGTGGGGGGAGGGGGTGCCTGCTGTGTGGCTACATGTTTGTGATTGTGAAGAATGACCATCTCCGACAGTCAGTATAACTAAAGACCAACTAATCAGTGCAAAACATCAAGCAACTTTGTGTATGAAAAGTAAAAGTTGCTGCTTTGTGTGAGAAGAATCGGCCGGACTAACGGTTGCTGCTTTTGTACGTTCCTGTTGTGTTTTTGTGACAATAAAGTTGACCCTCTTGTAAAGGACGGCTCCGGCTGTGAATCTGTCAATTCTCACTGCAACTTCATTCTAGCACATTTACATACAGCAGAGTTGACCAGCGGAAACAGGAAATGCAACTACGCATATCCACAGTGTTCTTTGTAAAAAAGAAAAAGCCCCCTCTAGTGAGAAAATGTGATATAAAAAAGACAGATCTCCTCCTGACCCTTCATCTTCCTCCGGACCCAAGCTCAGGAAGTTATGTCTGTACAACCGTTTTTTGAACTATTTGGTTTATTTGACTATAAGGTTAGATCACCTTCCTTTGATGCCCAGGTCAGAACTCCTGGGTTTCACATGTGGTCGCAGGGAGAATCCAAGACCACAAGAGATGCATCAGAGGCACCATGGGCCCCTTTGGATCAGCATTAACCCTAAGTCTACCTCTAGCCTCTAATCCTAACTTAACCCCTTAAACTATCCCTACCTCCTTAACCTAACCCTAACCACCTGACCCTTTAACCCTAACCACCTGACCCTTTAACCCTAACCTACCCCCCTAACCACCTGACCCTTTAACCCTAACCCCTTAACCTAACCCTAACCACCTGACCCTTTAACCCTAACCTAACCTAACCTAACCTAGCCTTAGCCTGACTGCAGCTTCGAGACGTTTCTAATGTAACAAATTAGGACTGCCTGTGCTTTTATGTCCTTCAGACACTGCAGCGATGCTTTTAGGGAGCTGACATTCAAAGCTGCTAACATGTGAACCGTGATCCATGATCCAGGATCCATGTAACCCCTTGATCCAAGACATCCGTGATCTAGGTAACCACTTGATCCATTTGATGTGTGGTCCATGAGATCTTATATCCATGATCCGTGTAACCTGTAGATCCATGAGATCCGTGTGATCCATGATTCATGAGATCCATGGGATCCATGTAAGCCATGTTCCATGTCTTGAGGATGAGGAACTCCTCTGAGAAACTACGTCCTCTCCTTTTGTCATTAAATGTATTTTACTTTAACCTTCTCATCATCTCAGTCTCATAGAGGTTCTTCCAGACCTGCCGGCTCCTCAGATCTGCTTTTGTACCTCCTACAGGACTTTGTCTGTACTACGTTGGTTTTGTTGCCTCATCACTTTTTAAAACGCTTTTATTGGAAGGGGAATATACAGAACAAGTGTCTCCTGTAAACAGGTCCGTCCCACAGACGCTGGACCGAACCGTTAAAAGACAAAAGAATAATTACGAGCATTTACGAAGACGCAGCTGTGGCTGCCAGAATGCTGCACTACAGGTCCAGATCGAGTCATTCATCCGTCACCACCGCCTCATACTGGGGGAGGTAGTATTCCGGTCGGGGTATCCGGCGAAAAACAGGTCTTTACAGTGTAAACTTCCTGGGGGCTTCAGACTTCAGCTCTTGCATTCCCATCAGACATTGAGCCCAATGGGCATTTTGGACCGTTCCGGATCAACCAGAACATCAGCAGCTTCCAGTTCCTGCCAAACCCAACAACTTCAGGCAGTCTTAAAAGAAGGGTGAGTCAGCATCTTCAATGCATCACTAAATAAACACACAAACAGACACAAACAGTATAATATCTACTAGTCAAATTATCATGTTTGTTTGTTTGTTTGTTTGTCACAAACAGTGTAATATCTACTAGACAAATGATCATGTTTGTTTGTTTGTTTGTTTGTCACAAACAGTATAATATCTACTAGTCAAATGATCATGTTTGTTTGTTTGTTTGTTTGTTTGACACAAACAGTGTAATATCTACTAGACAAATGATCATGTTTATTTGTTTGTTTGTTTGTCACAAACAGTATAATATCTACTAGTCAAATTATCATGTTTGTTTGTTTGTTTGTTTGTCACAAACAGTGTAATATCTACTAGACAAATGATCATGTTTGTTTGTTTGTTTGTTTGTCACAAACAGTATAATATCTACTAGTCAAATGATCATGTTTATTTGTTTGTTTGTTTGACACAAACAGTGTAATATCTACTAGACAAATGATAATGTTTATTTGTTTGTTTGTTTGTCACAAACAGTGTAATATCTACTAGACAAATGATCATGTTTGTTTGTTTGTTTGTTTGACACAAACAGTGTAATATCTACTAGACAAATGATCATGTTTGTTTGTTTGTTTGTTTGTCACAAACAGTATAATATCTACTAGTCAAATGATCATGTTTGTTTGTTTGTTTGTTTGTCACAAACAGTGTAATATCTACTAGTCAAATGATCATGTTTGTTTGTTTGTTTGTTTGACACAAACAGTGTAATATCTACTAGACAAATGATCATGTTTATTTGTTTGTTTGTTTGACACAAACAGTATAATATCTACTAGACAAATGATCATGTTTGTTTGTTTGTTTGTTTGTTTGGTTGTTTGTTTGTTTGTTTGTGGTTGTCCAGTCGGCAGCGTTGCTGATCCTCTCCGGTCCCTCCTGCTCTGAGTCTAGTCTTCTAGCACTTTGAGATTTGGTGCAGATGTAAAGTGCGTTGTAAATAAAAATGTAGTATTATTTATTACTAAGTCGAGCGGTGGTGGGCGTGGCCCAGCTGTGCTTCATGTTAAGAACTGTTGTCATGGCAACAAGTGGAACACCCCCACCTGCTAAAGTTTAGCATCCGACCCAAAACCACAGATGAAGACGACTTTACGAAACACTGATAAAACCACAAAATAAACAAAAGTAAAACATTTTTATTTGTTGTGCAGAAGTAAAGTTCATCCTTTTAACTTCAGTATTAAAATAATTTAGATATATTACAAATGTTTTGCCTTGTTGATCAGAGACAGACAGAAATGAATCTTTCACTTAACATTGTCTTTCAACAAATAAGAAAGTTCTTAAAATGATTTTTGAGGGTCCAAACACTCATCGATGATCTTCAACCCATTTAAGGTTTTTGTTTTGCTCTGAGATCAGCTCCAATGAGCAACCCTCAACTGAAGCTAACCTTCACTGTTAAACATTATCTCCCGTCATTCTAAAAACATTCACTGTAAAACATTATCTCCCGTCATTCTAAAAACATTCACTGTAAAACATTCTCTCCGTCATTCTAAAAACATTCACTGTAAAACATTCTCTCCGTCATTCTAAAAACATTCACTGTAAAACATTCTCTCCCGTCATTCTAAAAACATTCACTGTTAAACATTCTCTCACATCATTCTAAAAACCTTCACTGTAAAACATTCTCTCCCGTCATTCTAAAAACCTTCACTGTAAAACATTCTCTCCGTCATTCTAAAAACATTCACTGGAAAACATTCTCACGTAATTCCAAAAGCATTCACTGTAAAACATTCTCTCCCGTCATTCTAAAAACCTTCACTGTAAAACATTCTCTCACGTCATTGTAAAAACTTTCACTGTAAAACATTCTCTCCCGTCATTCTAAAAACATTCTCTGCCGTCATTCTAAAAACCTTCACTGTAAAACATTCTCTCCCGTCATTCTAAAAACTTTCACTGTAAAACATTCTCTCCCGTCATTCTAAAAACATTCTCTGCCGTCATTCTAAAAACATTCACTGTAGAACATTCTCTCCCGTCATTCTAAAAACCTTCACTGTAAAACATTCTCTCACGTCATTCTAAAAACTTTCACTGTAAAACATTCTCTCCCGTCATTCTAAAAACATTCTCTGCCGTCATTCTAAAAACATTCACTATAAAACATTATCTCCCGTCATTCTAAAAACATTCACTGTAAAACATTCTCTCCCGTCATTCTAAAAACATTCACTGTTAAACATTCTCTCACATCATTCTAAAAACCTTCACTGTAAAACATTCTCTCCCGTCATTCTAAAAACCTTCACTGTAAAATATTCTCTCCGTCATTCTAAAAACATTCACTGGAAAACATTCTCACGTAATTCCAAAAGCATTCACTGTAAAACATTCTCTCCCGTCATTCTAAAAACCTTCACTGTAAAACATTCTCTCACGTCATTCTAAAATCTTTCACTGTAAAACATTCTCTCCCGTCATTCTAAAAACCTTCACTGTAAAACATTCTCTCCCGTCATTCTAAAAACTTTCACTGTAAAACATTCTCTCCCGTCATTCTAAAAACATTCTCTGCCGTCATTCTAAAAACATTCACTGTAGAACATTCTCTCCCGTCATTCTAAAAACCTTCACTGTAAAACATTCTCTCCCGTCATTCTAAAAACCTTCACTGTAAAACATTCTCACGTCATTCTAAAAACATTCACTGTTAAACATTCTCTCACGTCATTCTAAAAACCTTCACTGTAAAACATTCTTTCCCGTCATTCTAAAAACCTTCACTGTAAAACATTCTCTCCCGTCATTCTAAAAACCTTCACTGTAAAACATTCTCTCCTGTCATTCTAAAAACATTCACTTTAAAACATTCTCTCCCGTCATTCTACAAACCTTCACTGTAAAACATTCTCTCCCGTAATTCTAAATATCTTCACTGTAAAACATTCTCTCCCGTCATTCTAAAAACCTTCACTGTAAAACATTCTCACGTCATTCTAAAAACATGCGCTGTAAAACATTCTCTCACGTCATTCTAAAAACCTTCACTGTAAAACATTCTCACGTCATTTCTAAAAACCTTCACTGTAAAACATTCTCTCCCGTCATTCTAAAAACCTTCACTGTAAAACATTCTCTCCTGTCATTCTAAAAACATTCACTGTTAAACATTCTCTCACATCATTCTAAAAGCATTCACTGGAAAACATTCTCACGTAATTCCAAAAACATTCACTGTAAAACATTCTCTCCTGTCATTCTAAAAACCTTCACTGTAAAACATTCTCTCCCGTCATTCTAAAAACCTTCACTGTAAAACATTCTCTCCCGTCATTCTAAAAACCTTCACTGTAAAACATTCTCTCCCGTCATTCTAAAAACCTTCACTGTAAAACATTCTCTCCCGTCATTCTAAAAACCTTCACTGTAAAACATTCTCTCCCGTCATTCTAAAAACCTTCACTGTAAAACATTCTCTCCCGTCATTCTAAAAACCTTCACTGTAAAACATTCTCTCCAGTCATTCTAAAAACATTCGCTGTAAAACATTCTCTCCCGTCATTCTAAAAACATTCTCTCCCGTCATTCTAAAAACATTCACTGTAGAACATTCTCTCCCATCATTCTAAAAACCTTCACTGTAAAACATTCTCTCCCGTCATTCTAAAAACCTTCACTGTAAAACATTCTCACGTCATTCTAAAAACATTCGCTGTAAAACATTCTCTCCCGTCATTCTAAAAACCTTCACTGTAAAACATTCTCACGTCATTCTAAAAACATTCGCTGTAAAACATTCTCTCCCGTCATTCTAAAAACATTCTCTCCCGTCATTCTAAAAACATTCACTGTAGAACATTCTCTCCCGTCATTCTAAAAACCTTCACTGTAAAACATTCTCTCCCGTCATTCTAAAAACATTCACTGTAAAACATTCTCTCACATCATTCTAAAAACATTCACTGTAAAACATTCTCTCACATTCACTGTAAAACATTCTCTCCCGTAATTCTAAAAACATTTTCTCCCGTCATTTTTAAAACCTTCACTGTAAAACATTCTCTCCCGTCATTCTAAAAACCTTCACTGTAAAACCTTCTCACGTCATTCTAAAAACATTCACTGTAAAACATTCTCTCCCGTCATTCTAAAAACCTTCACTGTAAAACATTCTCTCCCATCATTCTAAAAACATTCACTGTAAAACATTCTCACGTCATTCTAAAAACCTTCACTGTAAAACATTCTCACGTCATTCTAAAAACCTTCACTGTAAAACATTCTCTCCCGTCATTCTAAAAACCTTCACTGTAAAACATTCTTTCCCGTCATTCTAAAAACCTTCACTGTAAAACATTCTCTCCCGTCATTCTAAAAACCTTCACTGTAAAACATGCTCACGTCATTCTAAAAACCTTCACTGTAAAACATTCTTTCCCGTCATTTTAAAAACCTTCACTGTAAAACATTCTCACGTCATTCTAAAAACATTCACAGTAAAACATTCTCACGTCATTCTAAAAACCTTCACTGTAAAACATTCTCTCCCGTCATTCTAAAAACCTTCACTGTAAAACATTCTCACGTCATTCTAAAAACCTTCACTGTAAAACATTCTCACGTCATTCTAAAAACCTTCACTGTAAAACATTCTCTCCCGTCATTCTAAAAACCTTCACTGTAAAACATTCTCACGTCATTCTAAAAACATTCACTGTAAAACATTCTCTCCCGTCATTCTAAAAACCTTCACTGTAAAACATTCTCACGTCATTCTAAAAACATTCACTGTAAAACATTCCGTCCCGTCATTCTCTCACATTCTCACGTCGTTCTAAAAACATTCACTTTTTTTAGAATGAAAAAATTTTTTTTTTCCACTCACGTAAGAATGACGTCATTCTTAAAAACATTCTCTCCCTTCACTGTAAAACTTTCTCAGCTGGGTTCGGGTGCTGCTTCAGGATCGTATCCTCAGACAGTTTGCTTTGAATATTTGAACCTGGGACTGATTTCACGTTCTCTGCGTCCTGACGGACACATACATAGACGCCGCTCCGCTCCGGAGTCTTCTTCAGAGAGAGATGTCTGACGACACCTGCAGCTGCTGTCCTGGTTTCCACTTGGCGCTGCGGCGGCTGCCGTCGGTGCGTCGGTACGGTTGGTTCCTTAAATCTGGGGACAAACAAACGGCGAGGAGCTCATTAATATTCATTAGACTCCAACAAGCAGAAAAGGCGTTTAGATGAACCGGAGAAGTTTTGTGAGTTTGTCGAGTCAAAGTCAAATCATTCATCTCCCGTTTGATTGACAGGGGACGTCACTGTCCATACCTCATAGATGCATTTTGGGTAAATTCTTTGGATAGAAACCAGGTGACTTTGCTGCTTTAGACATGAGATTTTAGTGAAGCCGACGCCGGAATTCACTCGGACCTGGTTCTGAATGTGGGCGGGCCCAGGAGCTTATCTGTCTTTTCTACCTGCTTCCGTCACCATGGTTACGTATTCTGCACAGCTGACCTGGACAGGCTTCAGAATAGGAGGGCTCTCATTGGCCCCGCCTCCTCCGTCGTTAGCGGTTATCAGCTGGAGTGATTTAGAGTCTCGATATAGATATAGATATAGATTACTCCTGCGAAATATAGTTACTGTGTAAATACCATAAAGCTCATTTACTGCTTTACCTTTTTACACAGCGAACCATCAGAACCAGGTCGACCCCGTCGGATCAAGTTTTGTTTCTGGGTTCTGCTGTGGGGCGCGAACCCGTAGAAGACTGAGGAAGTGATTCATCCGGACTGATTGCACTGTAAAATTCTGATCTGCTTCAAGACAACGGTGGAAGGGACTTCTTTCTATTCACACGCGGTTTAGATGTTTGGATCCATCTCTAGTCTGGATCTAAGAACTATTTTTTAAGAATGACATGTGTCATGAATACCTGTGATGAATAAATGAATGATGATAAATCTACAAATTCTGTGTTTGTCCCATTTCCTCAATGTTGTAAGTTCTGTCCCTTCCTTCCTGCCGAGAAGAGAGCAGCTGATGACGGCGTCAAAACACAAAAGTGACAGGGGAGGATTTACACGACGGTCGTGTCACAATCTGCATATTCTACCATCAGACAAGGAACCTGAAAACATCAGAACTGGTTGTAATGTTCTGGCTGATTGCTGTGCTTCAACAGTTTATGATAAACTGATAGTCTTGGTGTTCCACCTGTCGCAGGTGTCTGTCTTCAGTCAGGATAACCAGCATTTCACTGAGCACACAGTTCCTGTCTGTATCAGCGGTGTCCTCCTCACGTCCTTCTTTGCTTCTGTCCTCACGTCCTTCTTTGCTTCTGTCCTCCTGTCCTCCTGTCCTCATGTCCTTCTTTCCTCACATCCTCCTGTCCTTCTGTCCTACTGTCCTCACGTCCTTCTTTGCTTACGTCTTCCTGTCCTCATGTCCTTCTTTCCTCACATCCTTCTGTCCTCACGTCCCTCTTTCCTCACATCTTCCTGTCCTCATGTCCTTCTTCCCTCCTGTCCTCACGTCCTTCTTTCCTTACGTCTTCCTGTCCTCTCCTCCTCGTCTTCAGATCTGAGCCACCATAGAATAAACTCTGTCCTACAGTTCAGGTTTGGACTTACCTGTGATGATGTCCTCAATGGCTCCGTCCTTCCCCTCCCTCACCTGAGGAGACACCTGTCTCCTCTTCAGCTCTGCTATCAAATCCATCTGCTGCGGTCTGGATGTCACGGGAACCTGGAACGTCAAACATTCCGGCAGATGAGCTCATGATGATGTCATAAAGGATCGCTGCAGTTTCTCTCTGCCCTCATCTGCGTCCGCCCATTTCACATCACGAGTAAAAGTCGAGTCCCTGTGATGAACGGCGCTGAGGTTTACTTATGACTGAGTGAAAAACGCATCACAGACTCTGCCTCGGCTTGGGGTCGCCGCTCAGCGCCAGAAATACGAGCAGTCCAATCGGACATCATTCATCCATCCATCAATCATCCCTTCATCTATGCATCATTCATCCACCCCTTCATTTATATATCCATTATTCATTTATCACCGATTCATCCATCATTCATCCATGCCATCATTCATCCATCCATCATTCATCCCTTCATCTATCCATCCATCATCCCGTCATTCATCCAGCCCTTCATTTATCTATCTATTATTCATTCATCACCGATTCATCCATCAATCATCCATTCATCCATCCATTCATTTATCTATCCATTATTCATTTATCAGCGATTTGTCAATCATCCCTTCATTCATCCATTATCGATTCATCCATCACTATTCCATCCATCAATCATCCCTTCATCCATCAATCATCCCTTCATCCATCCCATCATTCATCATCCATCCATTTATCTATCTATTGTTCATTTATCACCAATTCATCCATCAATCATCCCTTCATCCATCCATTCATTTATCTATCCATTATTCATTTATCATCGATTCGTCCATCAATCATCCCTTCATTCATCCATCCATTCATTTATCTATCCATTATGATTTTATCATTGATTCATTCATCCATCAATCATCCCTTCATCCATCCCATCATTCAACCATCCATCAATCATCCATCCATTCATTTTTCTATCCATTATTAGTTTATCATCGATTCATCATCCATCAATCATCCCTTCATCCATCCATTCATTTTTCTATCCATTATTAATTTATCACCGATTCATCCATCATTCATCCATCCATTATTCATGCCTTCATCCGTCATTTCCCTTGGAAATATAATCATTCATTTATCCATTCATCAATCATCCATTCATCCATACGTCATCCATCATTCATTTATCCATCCGTCATTGAGCCATCAATCATCCATCCCATCAATCATCCCTTCATCCATCCATCCATCCATTTATCTATCCATTATTAATTTATCACCGATTCATCCATCAATCATCCCTTCATCCATCATTCATCAATCCATCAATCATCCCTTTATCCATCCATCATTCATGCCTTCATCCATCTGTCATTCATCCATCATTCAATTATCCATCCATCAATCATCCCTCCATCCATTCATTTATCTATCCTTTATTCATCCATCATTCATGCATCTCTTCCTCCGTTCATCCATCAATCATTCATTTATCCATCCATCAATCATCCATCCATAACCCTCCATCCATTCATTTATCATCATCCATCATTAATTCATCCATACAGCCATCAATCATCCATTCATCATTCATGCCTTCATCCATCCATCTGTCATTCATACATTATCATACATCCTTCATCCAGCCATCTATCCATAATACATATTCATTCATCCATCAATCCATCATTCATACCTTCATCCTTTATTTATCTTTCATCCATCCATCCATCCATCATAGAACCATGCATCAACCATCCATCATTCCTTCATCCATCTATCATCCCATCATTCATCCATACATCCATCCTTCACTCATCCATCCTTGCTCCATCATCCATCCATCATTCATGTTTGTGAAGAACTTGTGTATCTGCTGAGGGAACGACTCCTGCAGCTTCCTGTCAGAAAAATTCTGGACTCCTTCAGAGGTGAGTTCCTGTCCACTGACCTCAGGTGTGGGTGGAGTGGATGGACTTTCACGGTTCCCTCCCTGTGTCCTTTTCTTCCGGTTCTCCTGCTCCGCCCGCTGTCGGAGAAAACGGATTTGAACGATTGACGTCCGCAGGTAGAAAACGGGCGGATCGGGCCGCGAGCTGTCGAGCGGCCCATCAAAGGGTCATCTGACCTTGTACGCGGCGATGAATCGGACAAACACGGGGAAGAATATGGAGGGTGGAGTAGTTTTAGGGTTCTCTCCAAAGTACTCCACAGCAGACTGGTACACCTCCTGAGGAGAGAAAGCTGTTTTTTCCACGACCCAAATAAAGTTTAAACACAAAAATGTATGTACGTCCTCTAGAAGGGAAAAATGTCCCGGCGTATTAATATAGAAGGCATCTGTGATTGTTTGGGTCGTAATCAGAGCCGACCTGAGCCGTTTGTGCGTCGGCTGTGACGGAGTGGAGCAGCTCGGCGCCGCTGACGAGAAACGTCTGCAGGTCAGAGTTGTCTTCTTCTGCTGAGAACTCCATCCTGGTCACCTCCATCCCTCTGTGCAGAGAACGCACGTCCTGCAGGAGGCTGTCCAGAGGAACTACAGACAGAACACACCGGGTTCTGGATTCGGTTCAGCCACAAGCACAGCCTTTAGATTTGAGACCCAACGGTTCATCATCTCATTATTCACATTGCATTTACATCTGGAACGGCTAATAGCTTTTTAAAACACATTTGTTTTATATTTAAAACACATTTGTTTCATATATATATAAAACACATTTGTTTCATATATATATAAAACACATTTGTTTCATATATAAAACACATTTCTTTCATATATATATAAAACACATTGGTTTCATATATAAAACACATTTGTTTCATATATATATAAAACACATTTGTTTCATATATAAAACACATTTTTTTCATATATAAAACACATTTGTTTCATATATAAAACACATTTGTTTCATATATATATAAAACACATTTGTTTCATATATATATAAAACACATTTGTTTCATATATAAAACACATTTGTTTCATATATATATAAAACACATTTGTTTCATATATATATAAAACACATTTGTCTCATATATATATAAAACACATTTGTTTCATATATAAAACACATTTGTTTCATATATATATAAAACACATTTGTTTCATATATATATAAAACACATTTGTTTCATATATATATAAAACACATTTGTTTCATATATATATAAAACACATTTGTTTCATATATATATAAAACACATTTGTCTCATATATATATAAAACACATTTGTTTCATATATAAAACACATTTGTTTCATATATATATAAAACACATTTGTTTCATATATATATAAAACACATTTGTTTCATATATAAAACACATTTGTTTCATATATATATAAAACACATTTGTTTCATATATATATAAAACACATTTGTTTCATACATATATATAAAACACATTTGTTTCATATATAAAACACATTTGTTTCATATATATATAAAACACATTTGTTTCATATATAAAACACATTTGTTTCATATATATATAAAACACATTTGTTTCATATATAAAACACATTTGTTTCATATATATATAAAACACATTTGTTTCATATATATATAAAACACATTTGTTTCATATATAAAACACATTTGTTTCATATATATATAAAACACATTTGTTTCATACATATATATAAAACACATTTGTTTCATATATAAAACACATTTGTTTCATATATATATAAAACACATTTGTTTCATATATAAAACACATTTGTTTCATATATAAAACACATTTGTTTCATATATATATAAAACACATTTGTTTCATATATATATAAAACACATTTGTTTCATATATATATATAAAACACATTTGTTTCATATATATATAAAACACATTTGTTTCATATATAAAACACATTTGTTTCATATATATATAAAACACATTTGTTTCATATATATATAAAACACATTTGTTTCATATATAAAACACATTTGTTTCATATATAATGTATGTATGAAACATATTAGATATTCAACAGAGATCTAGGTATTTCATGAGCGGGTGGTCTGTTTTGCAATCCTCCTGAGACATGTCCACCTGTCTCTCCACCTGTCTCTCCTCCTGAGACGTGTCCACCTGTCTCTCCACCTGTCTCTCCTCCTGAGACGTGTCCACCTGTCTCTCCACCTGTCTCTCCTCCTGAGACGTGTCCACCTGTCTCTCCACCTGTCTCTCCTCCTGAGACGTGTCCACCTGTCTCTCCACCTGAGACAAGTCCACCCGACTGTCTACCCCTCTGTCAAAGTAAAGAAAAGACGCACAAACTGACTTTTCCCACTTCGCCTGTATTTTTCTCTGCACACGTTTAAACCTGCAGATTAAAAGCGGGTCCCTCGGAGGTTCGGCGGTCGTGACTCTCAGAAGTGGTCCCAGTGCTGCTGGGGGTCCCAAGCTGACGACTACGACGCTGTTTACGTCAAACAGACGAGTCTTTGCTTCGGTTGAAGGAGCTATGTTGACACAAGTGAACGGGTTCCATGGGTGAAACTGCTCTGGTTCCAGCAAACAGGTTTCCACACAGTCCTCTACTTCGGTCAAGCAATACTGGTGAGAGTGTAGTATTTCTTTCAGAACAACACATTCTACACACAGTACAACTACCTCCTATCGTCTGAGCTGCAGCGACTCAACCCCCGTTCATGTGCTCACCCAGCGCCGCCTTGTCCAGGAAGTGCAGCTCTGAGTAGAAGTTGTGGACCTGTGGATATTTTTCTTGGATGATGCCGACGATGAAGTGCAGTAACGTCTGCTTACGGTCTGTGGACTTGGTGTCTAACAGCTGTGGAGAAAACAGGAATGTTATATAAATGTATTTGTATATTTGTAGAGTTTAGAACCTTTTCTACTAACCAGATCCAAACTCTGCAGGCGGAAGCCGTACGCCGCTCCTCGTTTGCTGCTGTTCATATAGTTTCCAAACGCCAAGATGATCTTTACGTCAGAAGACACGACAGAAAAATGTCTCTACATAAAAAACGGTTCCATGAAAGGAGCAGAACTTTCATGTGTTGGAATAAGAATGAAAACATTTCGGAGAATTACGCTTCGGAATGATTTCCACAAAGTGAACTTCTGCCTACATCTGATTGGAAAAAGGCTTCAAGTGGAGAAACTTCTTCCACAAATGTTGCATCAAAGATCAGGAAATGTGAGGCGTCTGTCTGAACTCACTCACGAATAATAAAGATCACCTCTCTCCTGTTTTTATCATTCACATTTAAAATGAACTGAATAAATCTTTCATGGATGTAACTGACATTAAAATAAACTCTGTATTAACTCCGTGTCCCCCCCACGGATGACACCGACTCCATGCCCCCCCCAGAGATTAGTCCGACTCCTTGCCCCCCCCCCCCCCCACAGATGACACCGACTCCGAGCCCCCCCCACAGATGACTCCGAGTCCGTGACCCCCCCACAGACTCTGTGTCCAACCAACGGACTCTGTCCCCCCCACAGATACTGCAGAGTAAGTTGTCCTGACAGACGGGACGGAACTCACCTCGAGAACTTTCTTCAGCTTTCCAGAGGATTTGACGGACATGGCGGCGGCGATGAGGGAATTCAGTTGCTGCCAGAAAGAGTAAAGAGTGGAGATGAGTTTTTTCAGATTTCAGCCGAACACAAGAGCAGCTGGGCCGCGACTCATTTACCAGCAGGTGTGCTACTTTGACTATATTCATTATTTTCATTGAATCAGTTTTGGTCCAAAATTCTCATTATTTCTTCATTTTTTAATACACTTGAAAATCTTAATCCAAAGATAGCAACAGAAAAACCATGGCACGTCTATCCGTTAGTGACGTACTACGCACAATGTAAGGCAGACTCCATACTCGACACTAGAAAAAATCTGTCATTTGGACTTATTAGTGGCCTTTGAGTTATTTTAGTGCCTTATTAATAAATAAGTTTAAAGCTACTTCAGTATGTCCACAAAACGTCTGACCGATGTGCTGGTCTCTGGTCCTGTCCGTCCTCGTCACACCTAAATTCCCCTCCGCCTCCTGCTCTCACTGCAGATCATCATCCACAAGCATCAAGTCCACGGAGACTCCAGCCTGTCCATCACCACAGCAAACCAGAAGGGGCCTAGAGCCCATCCTTGATGCAGACCCACCTCCACCAAGTAACTGGTGCACAAACTGTCATTTCTCTCAACTGCTTTTTTGTCTTTGTGTTTTTTCTAAAAACTTCCTTTAATGGAGATTTGAGTGTGCTGATGTTCTTGTTCTTATTCAACTCTTTCTACACTTGTATTTTTCACGTCTGGAATCAGTGGCTGTGAGACAGAACGGATACACGTATTCGATTTTGTGTCTCCTGCCTTTCTCTCTCTCTCTGCTCTGGTAGCCATCGTGTTCTGTGGCCCTAAGGTGAACTCACGGGCCGGATGAGCTGGACGCTCTCAGGGAAGTTGCCCACGAAGGTAAGCGTGCTGATTCGCTGGGAAAGCCGGGGGATCTTGCTGAAGCGCAGCATGAAGCGGTCTTCCTCGCTGAGCTCGTCCGGAGGCCTGCCCTCACGCTCGTAGTCGTGGATGAGCTTCATTTCGTACTCTGTGGGAACAAAACGCTCCAGGAGCTCCAGGAAGTCCAGGCTCAGAGCGTTCCGGTCGTACCTGTGGGGATTCAGTTAAGTATCTCACTAATGCAGGAAGTTCCGCCGGTGCAACACGTGATCCACATTCTCGGCCGGATCATTCAGAGGATTTTACCTTTCAATGGCGCAGAAGATGTCAGACGCGGCCATTCCTCCCTTGCGCAGCGTGATGGCGAGGTTTTTGGCCCTGTTGGGCTCCATTAGAGACACTTTACTGGGGCTCTTGTGGGCCAGTTTCATCTTGAGGGTGCCCAGTTCTACAGCTGTGGACTGGGCCTTGGTCTTGAACTGCTCCTCAAAAGCTGCCATGTTCAGCTCCTGAGGGAGATCGGGTGAGGAGAGGGGACAAATATGACAGATGGAATCTGAGGTGATGGACGTGGTTCATCCAACAGTGAGGCTAAAGAGCGAGCAGGAAATCAGACCTTCGCAGCATCAGCAGCATGTTCTGACTTGACTAGAAGGAAAAGGAAATCCCTCCCATCTACACCTGAACACCATTTATCCACCGGCACACGTGCATTCCGTCTGAAAAAACCCAAACACTACATTCTGATTGTACATCGAACTGAATGACATCATCCTCTCACTCACAGCCCTGATGTCTGGAGGAAATGTGAAGTCATTCAGACTAAGTCAAATGTGTAAGGGTATTCAGAGCTACATCTATCAACCATATCATTATAACTACTGACAGGTGATCAGGCCAGAATAATTATCAAGAGCAACACCTGGACCTGAGAGCAGATGTGTTTGACGCTGGAGAAATGGACAAGCGTGAGAATGAATGCTACTTTGACGACAATAACACTAAACGTCTCCATGACGACAGATTTCAGAAGTTTACAATCAATGAAGGAAGCAGCGAGGGACACATGGAACGACGAACGGCTCAAACCTCCAGCACCAGCTCATCGTCCAGCTCGCTGAAGACGGTCCCGGTCACCTGGCTTGATTTGAGCGCCTGCCAGTTCAACAGCGGCATGCGATATTTGGTTTTAATGGGTTTCTTTTTTCTATAATCTAGGAGAAAAAAAAGTCTTTAGACAGAGCAAATCAAGAGTTTGTAAAAGAAAGGCTTTTCTAAATTTGTTTCTTGTTGTAATGCATTAAACAGAAAGACATTCTGCCTCTGACTCCAGAATGAAGATACAAAGTTTGAATATGACGATAATGTCCCGTTAGCCCTCTGGTTTCTGACGCCTGTCCTCACGTTCTGAGTCTGAGACCGGCGCCTGAGCGGGCCGGGATCAGTCTGTACAAACCCAGATATCTAAGACTCTGTCTCCTCGATGATCAGAAGACCAGACTTTTCTTCATCACTCAACGTGGAAGACAAGGACTAGATAAAATAAGACCTGACCTAAAGTGTTGGTCATGTGACTCTAAATCAAAACTTTATAACCACTTTCAACCTGCAGCATTCCTTCATGGACTCACCTGAGCTCCCAGCAGTCACATCACCTGACGGCTCAGTCCTCCCTCCTCCGGGAGATAGCAAGGGAGGCGGCGCAGCCGGTGGTGGAGGGGGAGGAAGAGGAATTCTAGTTGAGCGTTGTAGTGGAGGTGGAGGAGGTGGAGGTTGGACCTCAGACAGGTGGGGCTGATGTTCATCAGCTTTGTGGTCCTGAGCTGAATCTGTTTCTGCTGGAGCTGTCAGAGGAACAATGACAGCGTTAACCTCTTCAGTCTGGACAGAAGAGGTATCCTGGAATCTTTAAGGTTTGTCCCTCCTTCAAGTACGACTTCACGTCCTAACAATAATGACGATGATGATCAAGAAGTTAAAGCATCAGCATGTAACGGCAACACTGCAAAAAGAAGCCAAATATTCTTCAGTTATAATCTCGTCTTGAAATGAGCAAAAACACAACAACAAAAAAAAAAGATTCACTCGTAAGTAAGTTTTGCTAAAACTGAACAAACAATGGGGAGTCTTTATTTAAGATTGATTTCTGTAGAAGAAGAAGAACTCCAATATAGGGAAATCATTCCTCCATCTGTGCGGTCCCTGAGGGAGCAGTGGGCGGAGCCTGTGAAACGCCCGGGGAGCTAGGGTTTCAAGGTCTTGCTCAAGGACCCTACGACAAGTAGACCCTGGTAGGATACACGGAGTTCAACCTGAGACAAGCAAGGTCAGCAGAGGCTGAGAAAAGATAAAACTACTGGGCCGCGGCGTCACGGCGGCACGGCGGCACAGCGGCACGGCGGCGCAGTAGTTAGCGCTGATGCCTCACAGCAAGAAGATAGCGGTTCAAATCCACCTCTGCCGGCCTTTCTGTGTGGGGTTTGGGACAGATGTGGGAAAAAGATGAATGAATATCCTTAATTAGACAGATGTGGACAGATGTGGACAGATGTGGGAAAAAGATGAATGAATATCCTTAATTAGACAGATGTGGACAGATGTGGACAGATGTGGGAAAAAGATGAATGAATATCCTTAATTAGACAGATGTGGACAGATGTGGACAGATGTGGAGAACAGATGAATTATATCCTTACAGGACAGATGTGGACAGATGTGGAGAGCGGATGAATAATATCCTTACAGAACAGATGTGGACAGATGTGGAGAGCGGATGAATAATATCCTTACAGGACAGATGTGGACAGATGTGGAAAGGGGATGAATAATATCCTTACAGGACAGATGTGGACAGATGTGGAGAACAGATGAATGAATATCCTTACAGGACAGATGTGGACAGATGTGGAGAACGGATGAATAATATCCTTACAGGACAGATGTGGACAGATGTGGAGAACGGATGAACTAATATCCTTACAGGACAGATGTGGACAGATGTGGAGAGCGGATGAATAATATCCTTACAGGACAGATGTGGACAGATGTGGAGAACGGATGAATAATATGCTTACAGGACAGATGTGGACAGATGTGGACAACGGATGAATGAATATCCTTACAGGACAGATGTGGACAGATGTGGAGAGCGGATGAATAATATCCTTACAGGACAGATGTGGACAGATGTGGAGAACGGATGAATGAATATCCTTACAGGACAGATGTGGACAGATGTGGAGAACGGATGAATAATATCCTTACAGGACAGATGTGGAGAGGACGCTGGCGTCGTGTGTTCGCTGCTTCTCCGACTTTACTCTGTAAAGTTCTTTGGGTATCTTGAAAAGCGCTGTATAAGGTATTATTATTATTATTGAAGAGCTTTAAAAACATGTGGACGACTCGGACCCACCGACTATCTCAATAACTACTATTAATATATAATTCTAATTATATGTACAAGGAAATTAAAGATCACTTGATGAAGATGATGCTGCAGCTATTACCTTCATCCATCTGCTTGTTCATCACTGCTGCGACATGTTGGCATCCTGCACATCGGACCTCACATGTTTATGACCCGGTTATAATATCAGAATAACTGACCTGTTGCAGCTTTTACCTCAGAGTTCTATGGGTGACCAAAGTGACCTCTGACCCCAGGTGACCCTTACTCATTAGAGAACCGATTGAAGCTCTGACCTTTCTGTATAACATTGTGGATGATGGGGACCACCTGGAGGTCCAGGTGCCCGGAGAGGGAGCGCTCCATCCGAACCATGCCCCGCTCCAGCAGACTCTGGACTCTGGACTCCAGCTCCCTCAGGGCGAGGATGGATTCGTCTTTGTCTCGCTCTCTCTCTCTCTCTTTCTCTCGTTCAGTCTCTCGCTCTCGTTCTCGCTGCTGCAGAAGTGTCACCTGGGAGCTGGACTCACGGAGACGGTCCTTCAGAGAAGACACGGCAACTTTAATGCTGAACATCGTACACAGTTTCATCATAACCCTTTCATTCTGGTGCAGATCCTCTGGAATGTAATAATAACCATTATAAAATGGGTCCAGAAAAACTTTTCAAGTCTCTGAGGGCGAAAGAAAACCAATAAAGCAGAGAACAGAGATAATATAAAATAAAGGATATATAACACAATCAAAAACGTATTAAATGAAGGAAAAATCTAAATAAACACGTTTTCAGTAGTAACACTATACAGAAGAAGAACTCTGACCTCAGGCGATGTCTAAGACTGAAGTCAAACTGACTTAAGCCTGATTTATGACTGACTTAAGACTGACCTAAGACTGATGCAAGTCTGATTTAAGACTGATATATGACTGACGTAAGACTGACATAAGACCAACATAAGACTGATGTAAGATTTATTTAAGACTGACTTAAGCCTGACTTAAGACTGGTTTATTACTGACTTAAGACTGATGCAAGACTGACTTATGACTGATTAATGACTGACTTAAGCCTGACTTAAGCCTGACTTAAGACTGATTTAAGACTGATGTAATACTGATATATGACTGCCTTAAGCCTGACTTAAGTCTGCTTTATGACTGACTTAAGACTGACCTAAGACTCATTTATGACTGACTTAAACCTGAGTTAAGACTGATTTATGACTGATTTAAGACTGACGTAAGACTGACATAAGACTGATGTAAGACTTATTTAGGATTGACTTAAGCCTGACTTAAGACTGGTTTATGACTTCCTCAAGACTGATGCAAGACTGATTAATGACTGACTTAAGCCTGACTTAAAGACTGATTTAAGACTGATTTCAGACTGATTTAAGACTTATGTAATACTGATATATGACTGCATTCAGCCTGACATAAGTCGGATTTATGACTGACGTAAGACTGATATAAGAATATATGAATATAAGGCTGAGAACGGGTTTGTGCAGGTGAACAAGCTAAAAGCTGATTCTGCTTCCTGATATCCAGCTGATATCTGATATCTGATATCTGATATCTGATATCTGTTGGGGGCTCTTCTGTCCCGATGAAGTGAAAGAGGGAAGTAAAACAGGAAAAGATGAGAGGAGTCCACTACCTTCAGGAGCTCTACATCCTTTATGGTCTGAATGAGCTTCATCTCCAAGTCTGAGACTTTCTCCATGGCCTCCCTCTCACTGTCCTGAAGCCTGGAGCTCACCTGGGACACAAAAGCATAACCTCCATTCCTCCTTAATCTTCAGAAACAGTACGCATGAGAGGTGAACTGTGGGTAATTTTTACGAGCGTGGATGCGTGAGCGGCATGTCCTCCACATACCTGAGCGTTGAGTTCCTGCAGCTCCTCCACGTGTTCCAGCAGAGAGTTCCTGGTCTCTGCGTCCTCCAGCAGAGCGCCCACATCGAACACGTTGTCCAGGTAGGCCTGGATCTGCACCGACAGCCGGTCGCTCTCCGTGAACTTTAACCTCTGCTCAGAGACGATTTTAAAGTTATCACTATGCTGCAAATAACAAGTGACCGAACTTAGCAGCGGTTATCTGAAAAAGTCCTCTACCTCTAAATCACCTCCAGAGGCAGTGAGTGAAGTTTAGTGGGCATAACATTACAACCACCGACCGATTATTACATGTACGCCCACAGACTAGCAAAACATTATGACCTACGCATGCACAGCTGCCAAAACATTATGACCATTTTAAAATTCTTATTACCCCTTCAGATTAAAGTCAGCATTGCAGTCTACGTTCAGCTTTTTCAGCCAACTTCAGATTTTCATTATCCTTTTCATTTCAATCTTTTACCATTCAGAACCTTCCACATTCTTCATCGCATTCATCATTCTTCAGAATGTTCCATTTTCATCTAAATGTCAAATGGGTTCTTCAACATCGATCATTCACAACTACAATTCTTTCAGAAATTCATTTCCTAGTTTGCTTGAAAATTCTTCCAAAAGCTCAGAAGGTCATCAAGGTGCGTTTGACAAAATCAGAGCCTTTGTGTTCTTCTATTATCTTACAAAAGTGAGTCTTATATACACAAAAATAGAACAAACTGCATTATTTGTTGAAGTTTTCATTTAAGGTTTTGTAGGATCACCGATCAATCCCACCTCCAGGTAGTCATCCAGGCCGTGACGGCTGAACTCATACTGCAGATGGACCCGGAAGTTCATGTTTTCTACTGAGTGGACCACAATGTTGATGAACTGCATACACGCCACCTGGTGGACACACAGAGTAAATGACTGCTGCTGAATGAAGACAGCACCCCCCTGCACAAACAGATGATTATGATGTTCATTGATTGGACCAGCAGATCGGGATCCTGTGTTTTGTCTTCTGACAGTCTGAGGGAGGCTGGCGGCTGAGCCGAGTCGAAACCTGCGACCTCCTCAGAAAGTTTTAAAATTGGACCTTTAAATCCTTCGGCGCTGACATGAGGGTGAGGTAGGTAGGCCCCACTGGAAGCTACCCCCCAGTCACTTAGAGCTAACAGGATGTCTTCAGACATTAAGAAAGTTTCAGTTGTTTATTTAGTTTATATGTAGAAGCATCAAATCCTTATCAACATCACGTTTTCATGACAACTTTCTTGATAACCTGGTGCCGACATTATTAATATCACTTGAGAACTTTCCAACACCACTTGATTTCCTGCATAAGTTATCTGAGCAGATTTACACTCATCTCTCTGTGAAGTTATACGTCACATGACATCACACAAAGTCAAGTGACGTCACATTAAGTCACCCAACATCACAGGACATCACGCAGTCACAACTTAACGTCACCTGACATCACAAGAAGTCACGCAACATCACAGGACATCACTAGAAGTCACGCAACGTCACATGACATCACACAAAGTCACGCAACGTCACATGACCTCACACAAAGTCAATGACGTCACATGACAGCACACAAAGTCACAGGAAATCACACAGTCAAGTGACGTCACACAAAGTCACGCACTGTCACAGGACATTACGCAAAGTCAAGTGACGTCACTTGAAGTCACGCAACGTCACATGACATCACCAAAAAGTCACATGACATCACAAGAGATCACGCAACGTCACATTACATCACACAAAGTCAAGTGACATCACATGACAGCACACAAAGTCCCGCAACGTCACAGGACATCACACAAAGTCAAGTGATGTCAAATAAAGTCACACAACGTCACATGACATTACGCAAAGTCAAGTGACGTCACACAAAGTCACGTAACGTCACATGACATTACGCAAAGTCAAGTGACGTCACACGAAGTCACGTAACGTCACATGACATTACGCAAAGTCAAGTGATGTCAAATAAAGTCACACAACGTCACATGACATTACGCAAAGTCAAGTGACGTCACACAAAGTCACGTAACGTCACATGACATTACGCAAAGTCAAGTGACGTCACACGAAGTCACACATCACAAGAAGCAACGTGATGTAACATGAAGTCACGTGACGTCACATGAGGTGCTATCTGGTTGGTTGAATGTCGCTGGTGTTCCAGCCGTGTAAAAGTGAAGGTTTACCATGAGGTCAATGTTGCTATCCTCCTTGCAGAAAAACTCCATGAGCCTCTCGAATCGGCTTCTCTCACCACAAACCTGAAAAAACATTAAAAAAAAGGACAATCTGAGGATAGAGGACATGATGAAGTGATTTTCTGTGGACGAATTAATGAAGGAAGATGGAGGAGAAGAATTAACTTGTACTTTTCGAGTGTCTCTGAGTGCAAACTACAAACATGGAGGCAGGAAGCTCAGGCCCCATACAAAACGATCTGCCGTCCAGCCGTCACTCAAACACATCCCACAACTCTTTCAGCAAATATGATGTCATTAAAGGAGCCTTACATGACGGAGAAGGTTTATGACTCAGTTTCAGGTTGGAGGGATTCTGTTTCCTCAATTAGTGGGAGTCTGTGTCTGTCGTCTCCCAGCCTCTGTCCTATTTGCCAACTCATGTCCACTAAATAATGCAACGCACAGAACCGACAGCCCACAGAACCCAAGGAATGTCCTGCAGTACAGTTAGGGTGTAGAAAAAGAACACACACTCACACGTACACACACACAGTGATTGTGAGAGTGAGTGTCTGTGTGTGATTGTGTATGAGAGCACTTGAGTTTATATGTGTGTGTGAGCATAAGTGTGTGTGTTAGAGTGTGAGTATATGTGTAAGTGTGTGTGAGGGTGTGTGTGTTTGTAAGTGTCTATGAGTGTGTGCATGTGAGCGTGTGTGAGCGTATGTGTGCAAGTGTGTGAGTTTTTGTGAGCGTGTGTGTGAGTGTGTGCGAGTATGTGTGAGCATGTGAAGGTGTGTGAAGGTGTGTGAGAGTATTTGAGTTTATTTTTGTGTACGTGTGTGTTTGTGTGTGAATGTATGTGTGAGTGTGTATGTGTATGTGAGTATGTGTGGGTGTGTATGTGAGTATGTGTATGTGTGTGTGTGTGTGTGTGTGTGTGTGTCCTTCACCACAGGACTGTGTTAAAAAACACATTTGTTAAATTAAATCATGAGCCATAATGTCGTATTCATTTGCATAAATACACACTTTTCTCAGGAGTATCACTGCATTCAGATCAATCTACCACTGAAAACATTTCCCAATACAATATGTTTCCAACATTAGTCAGAAACAAAAGTGAACACTTTAAATGAACCTTCACATATGTAGCAGAAAAGGTGTATTTTTTATAGATTGATCTGAGGCAGCAGTCACATGACCCGGCCGTTACAACTGAAAGGGTGAGAATTCATGAGGCGTTTTGCATAAACATACAAAAAGCTCAATAAACAAACAAACCACCAGCGAGGAGAGACTGAGTCAGCGATGAAGATCGTCTGCTGTGATCTTCACCACTTAAAACCGGAGTGTGTTTGTCGTCCTCCGGAACTGAACGTCATTCATCCATTCACCACTAACATGTTCATTTTTGGTTGAATACTCACAAAGATGGCGTGTTGTCGTTGGTGAAGAAGATGACTCATGCTTTACTAGACGCATGTATGACGCCGTCACCATGATTGAATGAACGAGTGAGTGAGTGAGAGCTGTCAGGTGTCATGGTCGCCAGTTCTGCCTCTGAGGGTTTTCCTTCTCCCTCTCCCTCCTCTGCATCTGCGTTTCCTTATTGGCCGTTTTCTCATGATAACAAGTTGATTAGTTATCGTGACCATTCTCTCATGTTATTGACAAAACAACAGGTTGTTTACTGTTATTGTCCGTCTCAGCGGTAGCAGCTGACTTCACATGAAAACCATCCACCGTCTCACATTGTTGCAGTCTGGATTAACTTCTGGGCTGGGCGGTGATGTGAGGGTCCGGGTCTTACAAAGTTGGAAACTGCTGTCACAGCTGCTCTTTGACTGGTGTGGCCAGGTTGTCATGGTGACGTCAGACATCCCTTTGGTGGATGAAAGTTCTCTGAGGCAAGTATCAGACCGCTTGTTTGTTTGCCTCGGGTTC
>JBBDHG010000383.1:197500-320000 GCA_037951165.1 Lophius americanus
GAATGATTTACAGAAGAACGAGTGACAGAAGAATGAGTGACAGAAGAATGAGTGACAGAAGAATGAGTGACAGAAGAATGAGTGACAGAAGAATGAGTGACAGAAGAATGAGTGACAGATGAACGAGTGACAGAAGAATGAGTGACAGATGAACGAGTGACAGAAGAATGAGTGACAGAAGAATGAGTGACAGAAGAATGAGTGACAGAAGCACGACTGACAGAAGAACGAGTGACAGAAGAATGAGTGACAGATGAATGAGTGACAGAAGAATGAGTGACAGAAGAATGAGTGACAGAAGAATGAGTGACAGAAGAATGAATGACAGAAGCACGACTGACAGAAGAATGAGTGACAGAAGAATGAGTGACAGAAGAATGAGTGACAGATGAACGAGTGACAGAAGAATGAGTGACAGAAGCACGACTGACAGAAGAACGAGTGACAGAAGAATGATTTACAGAAGAATGAGTGACAGATGAATGAGTGACAGAAGAACGAGGGACAGAACAATGAGTGACAGATGAATGAGTGACAGGACAAACAGACGGATCAAACATTAAGAACATAAAAATTCACAAAAAGGTCAGATCTAGTTAAAGTGATGATTACGGTTCTGACCACCGTTTGACCAGGATGGGAAAGTTGTAAAGTCCAGAGTGTGTTTGCAGCCAGAAGGCGGAGACTTCCACAGCGTCGTACCTTCGGTTGAGAAAGCAGTCCAGCAGAGTCTGATTCTACAGTTTCCTTCTGATGTACCTCGGCTGTTGGTGGCTCTGTACTTCTTACTAGTTATGAATGTATGAATTCATAACTATGAATGTATGAATGTGGTGGCGACATTTAAAAGTAAGTGGGAGGTTGCAGTATTTCATGAAGTTGTCAAAACTTGAGAAAAGTAATTTGTACTTTTTTAAAATACTATGATGATGAAACCTCAGAGAATCCTGTCCAGAATTCTTTCATAGCTTGGTTGTAGAGTGGTTTTCACCCACAACATCCCACCATAAACAACACAAAACAACGAATAGTGATAATAATTATATACTTTTTAGGCTGATCATGTTTTTTTAAAGTGATTTTTAGAGTTAAGGAAATATAGAAAGTTTGAGAAAATGAAAGTGAATAAATGCAGTTATAAAAACATTAATGCATTTCTTCAGCATGAGTGTCCATCTGTAACAACTTACATGATTACTTTTATTATTTTTACATTTTATTTATGTTCGATTCCCTGAGCATGTGTTTGTCTCACCATTTACCAGTTATAAACTACTACAAAATACATGATTATTGTTAAAACAACACGTTAATTTGAATTCAAAAAGATCGAATATCAGATCGAATATCAGATCGAATATCAGATCAAAGATCAGATCAAAGATCAGATCAAAGATCAGATCAAAGATCAGATCAAAGATCAGGTCAAAGATCAGATCAAAGATCAGATCAAAGATCAGATCAAAGATCAGGTCAAAGATCAGATCAAAGATCAGGTCAAAGATCAGATCAAAGATCAGATCAAAGATCAGGTCAAAGATCAGATCAAAGATCAGATCAAAGATCAGATCAAAGATCAGATCAAAGATCAGGTCAAAGATCAGATCAAAGATCAGGTCAAAGATCAGATCAAAGATCAGGTCAAAGATCAGATCAAAGATCAGATCAAAGATCAGGTCAAAGATCAGGTCAAAGATCAGATTGAAGATCAGGTCAAAGATCAGATTGAAGATCAGGTCAAAGATCAGATTGAAGATCAGGTCAAAGATCAGATTGAAGATCTGATGAAAGATGAAAAGATCAAATATCTGATCAAAGATGAAAAGATCAAAGGTCAGACCAGTCGGTTCCAAATGTTGGTGGGATGGACTCCCTGATGTTTACGTGTTCGTCAATATCCTCCCTGCAGAACACAAACATTGAGTTTGCTGTACCTTTCCTGTGACTCCACCATGATCCAGATGATTCTTCAGCTTCTCCAAATAGGTGGATGGTGGATTCTTGACTTGAAACCTCTCCTGAAGATGCACACAAACACACACACAAACACATAAATTCATACACATACACAAACAAATACAGACACACACACGAATACTTAAACATAAAAACACCCACATATATAAAACACACACGCATACACATACCCACACACAACCACTCACACCCAGACAAACACACACAGACAAACACACTCTCACACACACGCATACAGACACACAGACAAACACACTCTTACACAGACGGACACACACAGACAAACACACTCTCACACAGACGAACACACACAGTAAGACACACACAGACAAACACACACACACACGCATACAGACACACAGACAAACACACTCTCACACAGACGGACACACACGGACAAACACACTCACACACATACAGAGACACAGACAAACACACTCTCACACAAACACATATACAAATACACACACACAAACCCACAGAAAAATAATAAGAATAAAAAATAATATATGTACATTTATTGATATCATGCAGCATCATGAGGAATAACTGTCCAATCAAAATGGACAACGTTTGATGTTCTATCGCTCTGAGCTCCGAGCAGGATCCAGAAAGAGTTCAGCGTCCGGGTCTTAGAAATGAAACACGTCATTTAAAGGGAGCATTTTGGAGGTAACAGAACACCGTGTACCGATCCAAACACGCAGGTGGTTGTGTTGGAGAAGAAGCAGAATTATACACCAGATCTGGATCCCAGTAGATCATTCTCATGTGTTTTACTCCTGCGGCCTCCTTTATATCCATCTGCCCGCAAAAACAGTGACCACCGTTTGAGGTTCTGTCAGAACCTTCAGGCATCATCACAAGTAGTAGGTTCAGAAAAAATCATTTATATATGAGCGCGTGTATATTATATATAAAATATATATAAAAAATATATATATATGTATATATATATACATATATATATACGTATACATATATATACCTATATATATATATATATATATATATTCCTATATATATATATATATATATATATTCCTATATATATATATATATATATATATATATATTCCTATATATATATATATACATATATACCTATATACATACATATATACCTATATATATCCATATATAGGTATATATACAAATATGTACTGAACAGAACTGTGTCTGCTGTGGAATCCTACAGGTTTCTGGGAACTACAATCTCTCAGGACCTTAAGTGGACATCAAACAGACAGGATCATTAAACAGAACCAGCAGAGGATGTTCTTCCTATGCCAGCTTTGGAAGCTCAACCTGCCTCAGGTGCTGATCCAGTTTGACACTGGAGTAACCAGTCTGTTCTCTGACATCCACCACTGTTTGGTTTGGATATGCTACCAAACAGAACAGGATCAGACATGGACAACTAGATCTGCAGAAAAAATCATGGGATCCAACCTGCCCTGTTCACCAGAACTACCAGACACAAGAACAGTTTCTACCCACGGAACGTCGACCTGACCCACAATCAAACCAGTGTCAGTGTTGTACAAAAACCTGGATCACCTCATTTATACAATAACTACCTCCAACTGTGAGTACTCTGACATCCTGTACTTTCATATATACATATTAATACATATATATTTAAATGTACACAAGAACATCTTCATGTGTTCATAGCTTGTATACTTGTTTACTGCCTTGTCCATTTATTTTAAAATGATTTATAACACTTTGGTAGTGTGAGAGCTCAGTTAACCGGACTCAAACTCCTTGTATGTATATAAATGACCAATAAAGCTGATTCTGAATCTGATTCTGATGTAGGTGTATATGTGGGCCTATATATTATTAGTATTCCCATGAGCTTCATTGATTATACACGGCTTGGGCAGATAAAAGACGTGTCTTGAATGTTGATGATTGATGATGTCACACATCACCTGACCCCAGTAATGGATCCACAGAGAAGACCCACCTGGTCACAGATCAGCTCCCACTTCTTCTCAATGTCGTACTGACTGAGGAGCGTCAACTTGTCTGCAGGAAGATTCATTGTGTTCTGAAGAAAGAGAAACAAACTGACTTAATATGACAATATAAACGTTTGTCATAAAGGAACACAAAAATCTAACATTTTCAACAATTTTGAATCAAGAAGTCTCAGAATTGTCCTTCTGACAATTACAAACCTTAAACATCTAATTATAGACGATTTTCTAACTCCTTTTGTTTCTGTTTGACTGAAGCTGTAAGATGTGTGTTTTTATGTCTGAGTGTGTGAGCGTGTGTTTTCATGTGTGTGTGTGTGTGTGTGTGTGTGTGTTTTTATATGTGTAAGTGTGTGTGTGTGTGTGAGTGAGTGTGTGTGTGTGTCTGAGTGTGTGTATGTGAGTCTTTTTATATGTGTGTGTGTGTGTGTGTGTATTTGAGAGTGTGTACTTCCTACACAAACATAGAAGAGAATGAGTCCCCCCCACCATGTGCCCCTTCCACCGGGGCATCATTGAGAAGGTTCACACTGGAGGCTGCATTGCATCCGGCCGGAAACTGCAGCGCAGAGTGAACACAGCCAGCGAGATCATCGGTGGTCCTCTGCCCTTCCTGACGGACATTTCCACACCCGCCTCCCCCGCAGAGCCTTCAGCATGGCTGGAGACACCTCCCAAACCTCAAACCCCCTCTTTAGTCTCCTGCCTTGGGGCAGAAGGAACCGGAGCCTTGGGCCCGAACCCAAGGGAAACACAGGGTCCATGAGCGTCTCTCCACCATGGAGCCCTCCTCAATAATGCACGGCCTTCCCGTGAATACTATCCTTGATGAGTCACTGCTACGACCACGAGTGCTGAGTCAATCTGTGAGTCACTATGTGAGTCACTCGGCTGCATCGCCTGTCATCTTTAGCTCCATACCAACACCTGCTGTCGTGACCCGTGACCCGGTGGCACGCGTGCTGCTCACAGCAGCTTCAAATAATCAAACACAAGGAACGCTGACTAAAACGTACACATTCTAAATGCAAAGTCAGATTTTGTTTGTTTGTCTAGAACAGCTGATGTCTAGAACAGCTGATGTCTAGAACCGCAGATGTCTAGAACAGCTGATGTCTCGAACAGCTGATGTCTAGAACAGCAGATGTCTAGAACAGCAGATGTCTAGAACAGTTGATGTCTCAAACAGCTGATGTCTAGAACAGCAGATGTCTAGAACAGCTGATGTCTAGAACCGCAGATGTCTAGAACAGCTGATGTCTCGAACAGCTGATGTCTAGAACCGCAGATGTCTAGAACAGTTGATGTCTCGAACAGCTGATGTCTAGAACAGCAGATGTCTAGAACAGCTGATGTCTAGAACAGTTGATGTCTTGAACAGCTGATGTCTAGAACAGCTGATGTCTAGAACAGCAGATGTCTAGAACAGTTGATGTCTCGAACAGTTGATGTCTCGAACAGCTGATGTCTAGAACAGCTGATGTCTAGAACAGCTGATGTCTAGAACAGCAGATGTCTAAAACAGCAGATGTCTAGAACAGTTGATGTCTCAAACAGCTGATGTCTAGAACAGCAGATGTCTAGAACAGCTGATGTCTAGAACAGTTGATGTCTCGAACAGCTGATGTCTAGAACAGCAGATGTCTAGAACAGCTGATGTCTAGAACAGTTGATGTCTTGAACAGCTGATGTCTAGAACAGCAGATGTCTAGAACAGCTGATGTCTAGAACAGTTGATGTCTCGAACAGTTGATGTCTCGAACAGTTGATGTCTCGAACAGCTGATGTCTAGAACAGCTGATGTCTAGAACAGCAGATGTCTAGAACAGTTGATGTCTCGAACAGTTGATGTCTCGAACAGCTGATTTCTAGAACAGCTGATGTCTAGAACAGCAGATGTATAGAACAGTTGATGTCTAGAACAGCAGATGTCTAGAACAGCCGATGTCTAGAACAGCTGATGTCTAGAACAGTCGATGTCTAGAACAGTTGATGTCTAGAACAGCAGATGTCTAGAACAGCAGATGTCTAGAACAGTTGATGTCTAGAACAGCAGATGTCTAGAACAGCTGATTTCTAGAACAGCTGATGTCTCGAACAGCTGATGTCTAGAACAGCTGATGTCTAGAACAGCAGATGTCTAGAACAGCAGATGTCTAGAACAGTTGATGTCTAGAACAGCAGATGTCTAGAACAGCTGATGTCTAGAACAGCTGATGTCTAGAACAGCAGATGTCTTGAACAGTTGATGTCTAGAACAGCAGATGTCTAGAACAGTTGATGTCTAGAACAGCAGATGTCTAGAACAGCTGATGTCTAGAACAGTTGATGTCTAGAACAGCAGATGTCTAGAACAGCTGATGTCTAGAACAGTCGATGTCTAGAACAGCTGATGTCTAGAACAGTTGATGTCTAGAACAGCAGATGTCTAGAACAGCTGATGCATTTTTGAATTTCTGAATAATAATTTTATCCAACAAGGAGAACTTTTATCAATGAAGTGATTAAGTTCACAGACGGTGGCAGTGGCTGAATCATTTCTGCCCCATCCCCTGCATTTCGTTTTGCTTCCGAATTTCTCCAACTACTGGATTGTTTTAATCTCAGGCATCTTGTCGATGTTCCCACCCACACCATGTGACACACTCTGGATCTAGTCATCACTGACTCTGCTCCTCTCAGCAATCTTCTTGTGTAGGATCTGGGTGTGTCCGACCACAAGGCCGTCTCCATGGAATTGTCGCTTTTGTCATCCCTCACTAAGCCCAAACGTCAAATCTACTTCAGGAATTTGAAAAACATCAACCCAGAAACCATGAGAGTCGACCTCCAGCATCTTCTTTCTGCCAACTTTGTATCAGCAAATGAGTAGATTTCTACAATAAATCCCTGAGTAGCATCCTGGATCATCACACCCCTGTAAAAACTAGAACAGTCACCTTCTCCCGCTCAGCCCCCTGGTTCACCAGCGAGCTACGGGAAATGAAGGCAGCTGGGCGTGTCCTTGAGCGGCGTTACAAGGCTTCAGGTCTTACTGTCCACAAGCTAGCCTTTAAGGAACACCTGAAGGTCTACTCAAAGTCCCTTAGAGAGGCTCGGTCACTGTTCTACTCCAACATCATCAAAACCAGTCCAGGAAATTCTAAGCAGCTGTTTTCCACTATCAATCATCTTCTTAAACCACAAACTCTCCCACGTACAGAAATCAAAGAAGAGCACTGTAATACTTTCATGGCTTTGTTCAAATCAAAAAATTGACTCAATCCGTTCTGTTCTTTCCTCCTCTCTACCTATCCAGTCTGCTTAATCACAGTTTGAGATCTCCCAGTCTCTAAGGTGTTTCCCAGAAATCTCACAGCAGGAGGTTGAGGTTATCATCAGGACAATGAAATCCTCCACCAGTGCCCTCCACCCCTTTCCTACGGCCCTAGTGAAAACTAACATCTCTTCCATCAGTCCCCTGATCACCGATGTTATAAATCAATCCCTCCAGGCCGGCTTTGTTCCATCTGCCCGAAAAGCCACCATAATCAGACCACTCCTCAAAAAACCTACTCTCGATCCAGAACTTTTTGCTAATTACAGGCCCATTTCCAAACTCCCATTCCTCTCCAAAGTTCTGGAAAAAGTAGTTGCTGCCCACCTCCAGGACCACCTCAAATACCACAACCTCTTTGAAACCTTTCAGTCTGGTTTCCGCCCCGCCCACAGAACAGAATCAGCTCTGCCTAGAGGCACAAATGACCTCCGGATGGCAGCAGATGCTGGTTCACCTTCCCTCCTGATTCTCCTTGATTTGTCTGCTGCCTTCGACACAGTTGACCATGGAATACTCCTGCACCGCCTACATCACACCACTGGACTCACTGCCACCGCCCTAAACTGGTTTCAGTCCTACTTCACTGACAGAACAGAATACGTTTCCCTTGGAAGTTCAAGGTCCTGGACACACACCGTCACTTGTGGGGTCCCCCAGGGATCAGTCCTTGGCCCCCTTCTCTTCATACTATACATGCTCCCCCTTGGCCGTGTCATCAGTCGATATGGACTCTCATTCCATTGTTACGCTGATGACACGCAAATCTACATAAAAACTGACACATGTTCCTCCTCAGCCTCTCAATCCTCATCGTCATCATCATCTCCCCTGTCAACTCTCCGCGCTTGTCTGGAGGAGATAAAGGTGTGGATGAAAAACAACTTTCTCAAGTTGAACAGCTCCAAAACCGAAGCTATTTTAATTGGCGCAGTATTACCTTATCTGGTCACGACATTCCCCACTCTTCATCAGTCTTCATCAGTCACCAACCTCGGTGTAAGATTTGACCCACAACTCACTTTTGAATCCCACATCAAACACATCTGCAAGATGTCCTTTCACCATCTTAGAAATATTTCGAAACTCCGTTCTTCACTCACCTTGAGTGATGCTGAAAAGCTGGTCCACGCGTTCGTCTCCTCCAGACTGGATTACTGTAACTCACTTCTCATCGGGATCCCTGATAAAAGTCTTCAAAGACTTCAGTATGTTCAAAACAGTCTGAAGGATCCTGATGAGAGTTCGTAAACACGAACAAATCACCCCTGTTCTTCATCACTTCATTGGCTTCCCATCTCCACCAGGATTGATTATAAGATCTCTCTTCTCACTCACCGGTGTATCCATGGTAACGCACCCCCCTACCTGAAAGAACTACTCACCCCACTGACCTCGACACGATCCCTCCGTTCGTTTTATTTTTTTTATTGATGCTTTTATCTGCTTTTGCTTTGTAGCACTTTGAGATTTGATCCAAATGTAAAGTGCATTATAAATTAAATGTATTATTATTATTATTATTATCTCTGTTTCTCCAGATTGACACAAACTTTTCAATGAAGAAGACAAGAAAGGATGAAGGTAAGGAATGCCCTCTGCTGCCCCCTACTGTCCTCTAAGAAGAACTCTCTTCTTATTTTGTTTTTTTCTGGCTCAATGATACGAGATATTTTATTTAGGCCGTCGGCCAATGTACAAAAGAAAAAGAGGAAAAAACGTGTCTGCCTATCAGACACAAAAATAAAGTCAGCAGTGCTAAGTTAAATACCTTGTAACGAGGTTTTGAGAAGTGTGGGACAAAACATTATTATTATTATTATTATTATAATTATAATGACTATTATTATTATTATTATTATTATAATGACTATTATTATTATAATGACTATTATTATTATCATTATAACGACTATTATTATTATTATTAGAATGACTATTATTATTATTATAATTATTAGAATGACTATTATTATTATTAGAATGACTATTATTATTATTATTAGAATGACTATTATTATTATTAGAATGACTATTATTATTATTATTATGATTATTATCATTGGAGGGACTATTATTATTATAATGACTATTATTATTAGAATGACTATTATTATTATTATTATTATTATTATTATAATGACTATTATTATTATTATAATGACTATTATAATTAGTATTATTATTATAATGACTATTATTATTATGTGAACAGGTTATTAATTTGGCTTTTGTTTATGCAGTTTAATCTGACATAACTGGTCAAATTCTGCTGGATGTTGATAAATATAATATAAGCATATATTTATTTTACTGTTCTTTATTCAGTTTCATTTATTTAAACACCTTTGCTATTGGGACTCTAGTTCTTTTGGGGGAAAACTCGTTTCCCATCATGCCATAGGTGCTGGTTGGAGTGCAGGTCGGTAAAAAACAACTTTACTGAGTAAAATATTGCTGATGGGACAGGAAAGGGGGGCGTCCACAGACATTTGGCCATGAATTATATTATAGAAGTTACTGGTGTATCTGACTGAACCGGAAAACGATAAATCCAAGATAACTCAGGATAAACATGTGATTATCTGGTGTAAATGAAATCCTGATGCTAACCATCAGCCGGGTTAGCTAGGGTGGCTAAGGAGCATAAGTGCTAACTGAAGAGTCTTTGTGCCAACAGCTCCCAAATCCACATCTACAAACCGGCCTCCGCCGCAGAAAGATGCAAAGTCTTATGTAAAACCTTTGGGAAAAAGTCCCGCACAAAAACAAACACCAGACTAATGCAAATGAACGCTGGACAAAATCAGATCCCGAGCTGAGCAGAATTCTATGGCTCGCTTTTTTTTTTTTTTTTTCTGTTTGAGAACAGTGGAAAAAAATCTGGTAAAATATTTCTAACATAATCACACATCAAAAAGTCTGCACATAAACTCACGAGACAGATAAACTCTTCAAACTGGAGGCTCACGCGCAAATATCTACACAAACAAACACACACACACACACACACCACCATGACAAACATACACACACACCATGACAAACACAGACACACACACACATCATGACAAACACACACACATTATGACAAACAGACACACACACCATGACAAACACAAACACACACACACATCGTGACAAACACACACACATTATGACAAACAGACACACACACCATGACAAACACACACACATCATGACAAACACACACACCATTACAAACACACACACATCATGACAAACACACACACACATCATGACAAACACACACATCATGACAAACACACACACATCATGACAAACACACACATCATGACAAACACACACACATCATGACAAACACACACATTATGACAAACACTTGCAATAGTTATAAAAGTATAGTATATTCGTTTGGGGGTCTGCAGCTTAGGTGAATGAGTTTTTATTGGAAATCTGTGTCTCAGGCTCAAAATAGAGTTCTTTTCAAAAAGTACAGAAAACAATATCTCAGGATTATTATGGATATCAGTTTAGATACAGTGTGTTTTATTTTTGTAGAGGTTTTTCTCAGAGTGGGTCATCTTTTAGTTCTAACTGTTTTACATACAGCATGATTGTGCTAAACTTTCTTTGTACTCATATTCGGCCCTTTGAACGAATCCAGGACGACTAGTTACCGCTCTAGTGGAAGCTAACAGCCAACCAAGAAAAATAAACTGTCAAGTATTTAAAGACCCTCAAATCTTCCAATCCTCCTATTATTATTATTATTACATACTATGATTTTTAATATATATATTGTGTAAATATACATGTGTGTAGATAGTATCCAAAACATGTGATGTCATGTGTTTGTTGAAATTAATTTCACCTTATTTTCTCTTTCATTTTTTGTACTCTGTAAAGCGTCTTTGAGTTTAGCGTAAAGCGCTATAAAAATATAAGATATCATTATTATTCATCTCTAATATTTCACACTTTTAATGATGTGTAGTTGTAACACACATTAGCCTATTTTCAAATGTATTGAAGTTATTCATAGAGAAGTAAATAGAACTTAACTGTTGAATGTTTAACTCAAAAGTATCTTTTCCATCTATAACAAACACTTATGAAGAGTGACGATAGAACTTTAACTTTCATGACTGCATCTAAAACCACGTGACTCTGCAGCATGAAGTAGATGCTGGTTGTTCCCGTCGATGCAGCAGGTATGTGTTCACCTTCAGGAGGACGTTACTGGAAGTCTTCTCACTAACAGTTAGCTTCAGGTCGGTTTCGTCATCAAATCGCAGATCAGCCCATAATCGTGTTTCTCTCATCAGACACTCTGATGCAGAGCAGAGAGAAGAATGACTGAAGGAATGCAGTTCATCATTCAGCGAGTCGTCAGGCCTCGTCTGTCTCCAATCTGTCGCAGCCTTGGTTTTCTTCCTTCAGCGTGACTGCATGACTCCAGTTTGTCACTATTGTGTTGTCGCTCCGAGACAATCCCTACTCAGTCAAGAAGGTAATGCAGAGAAAATTAAGTTACGGTGGAGGCCTGGCGCCGGTCCGTGACTTTGAGTCACACCCAGACAATAAATAAATATGTTAAAATCCATCTCCTCTGCAATTTACAGGCAAAGACAAAACTGCTGTCACCCACGAGGGCGCAGACAATAGCGTGTCAAGATACACGACATTGAACAAAATTTGGGGCCATTTAAGAATACGACAACATGTGATTGTTGGAAATACTGTTACAACGTTTGCGCTGAAACCTGCTGCTTTAACAGCCTCTCATTTTAGTTTTCACACCAGGCTGCAAGGATTTGCCCCAATTCAGATGAAGGAAAACTATTGGCAGGTAGTAACGGAGGGGAAATCTGTATAAAAGCAAGGGCAGGATGTCACGTTTTAATGACATATTATATATGACGAGAACTCAAATCATCAGGTAGCAGTTAGCGGCTAACTCAAAGAAGAAGAAAATAAACCACAAATGTTTTCAAACTGGGGAAACAGCGAACTCCTTCACCTGTCACATCACCGCTCAGCAAAGGTGTCGGAGAAACCCGACTTAACTGCAGTGTTGTGTCACATCTCTGTGTAAAAAGGGCATTTCTAACACCACTGTGTAACAAAAGTTAACTAAATAGTTTACAGATCAACTGGTTCCTTTGGAGGTTCTGATCTTGTCGTGGTGGCAGATTGTTCCACTGTTCTATAGGTGGCGCTATAAAGAAAAGCTCATTTCCAATAAATGTGAAAGAATGTAATGCTTTTCTTTTCATTACACGTCATGTTAGTAGACATCAAGGAAACGATGTTCTATGTAACATCTGAGCATCACCTGTTTACTCACGTGAAAAATTCCACGCTGCCTTTTAGTACTTTGAACAAACTTAAACATGATAATCTATGAACAATCTGTGGATGTGAAGTCAATGCTGTCGGATTGGAAAATATCTCACACTTTAATGTCCCCGGCCACAAAAAGGTCACAATCCAGTGTCCCTTTAGTGCCGGTCCCATGTCCGAAAAAATGAGGTGGGTTGCGTCAGGAAAGGCATTCAGTGTAAAAAACAGTGCCAGACGACTATGTTGAACACGGAATTGAGCCCAAACCGCATCGGTCGGGACTCGGGTTCAGGAATCCAGTCACTGGTACCGTTAGGACGCAGGGCCTATGGGAATATGGATCGAAACAGAAGTTCCACTGTGGCGACCTCAAAGGGAAAGGTCGAAAGAAAACTAAGAATATTATTTATTTAATATATTAGACACTCTCATTTTACAATACATTTAAATCAAACATTTTAAGCTTTTAAATAGTAAAAAAAAATGTTTATTCGGTATTTCATGGAAAATAGTCCATTTTCATTATATTAGCTCTCCGTTATTACCTTTGTTATAAAGTAACATTTTTGAACTGCTTCGATAAAGCATGTCCTTAGAGAACTATTTGACCCTTATTAATAATAATAATAATAATAATAATAATAATAATAATAATGCAAGTCATTTATAATGCACTTTACATTTGGAACAAATCTCAAAGAGCTACAACATAAAAGCAGATAAAAGCATCAATAAAAAATATAATAATAATTAGATAGAAATATGACCGAAAAGCAGCAATGATAACTAAAAGTTATAGCTTCTGCTAAAAAGGAAATATTTAAGTCCTTTTTTAAAAGTAAATTAGACATTTTAGTTGTATAAAGAAATTATAAGTATAATAATAGTTATATATAAGTATTCCGTTCAGTAAGTCCTCATATGTCCAAAAAACTCTACTTATCGAATAAGATTTTCTATGACCTTTGACCCCCGGTGACCCCCAGGGCGTAATCTTGGCTTTTTAGCATATACATGCTGCTGATTGGGTCTCATCATAAAATGGTACTTTCTTCATTTAGAAATAGTGAGTGAAATAGAAGGGTTAAGAGACGCCGGATTGGTTGAGATCAGGGCTCTGTGCACGACAGACAAAGTCAAACTACATCAAAACCGTTCTTTCTGAATCCTGGCTTTATGAACGGGGGAATTGTCGTGTTGAAACGGTAAAAAGAAACAACTGATTGACACACAGTGCAGCCTACAAGTCCCTGGATGTAAGAGCTCTGTTTGACCGGGACCGGGAGGCAATGTTTATTAGATTGTAAACATGTCTGAGCCCTCCATCACTCCAGCTGAGCAGAGAAGCCTAATGCTGCAGTAAGCTCCGGCATAAAGAACCTCTTACACGTCCCACTGCAGTGGTATTGTGTTCCTGGTACTGTGATAAGCTCTCCTGAGGACCTGCACATTTCCAACATACTCCACATTCTTACTTTCTGTCTACTGTTGAAACACCTTGTGCTCTTTCCTTCTGTGTCAAAGTTGACATGTGGCCTGACCTGCTGTACCGAGTCACAACTCACCAGCACTGCACCGAAGCGACGCTCAAGTTCCTCCTCAGGTGGCATCGGGAGCTTCATCCCCATGGTTTGTTTCTGGGAGTCTGTGGACACCCCCTTGCACTCCTTCCCCTGGGGAGCCTCCACGCTTCCTGCTGCATTTCCCATTGGTGTAAATCCAATAGACGCCAGAAATAAAGGTGCAAAAATGTTCCCAAAAACCCCCCAGCTAAAATGATGCTGAAAGATCAATAAATATATATTATTGATTTGTGTCTACTCATTCAAGTTAATACCAGGGCCCGTAGATACCCTTCCAATATTTCCATAAGCCCAGTCTGTTGATTGATGCCCAGGCAGCAATCAACACTCGTCCATATTCTTAAACCAGGAGAAAGCAACGGAATGCAATCCGGCCCTGCAGCTGAATGAGATCCTGAAGCATTATGAAACCCTAGAAAGAGGGAAGGGGATATCCTGAGAGTGAAGGGAGGAGTGACAGCTGAATGAGTGAAGGAGAAAAGGGGAGGAGGTAAGAGTTGAGAGCCTGAACTTGTATGCGCAGGAAGAGGCCGAATAAAGAGGAAGAAAATTAAAGACAGGATGTCTAAGACGGAAGGGTTTCACTTCTGTGTTTCTATCTGTCCAGGTGAGGAGGACACTGACAGAAACTACTCCAAAAGCTGAAAACTTAATTGGGCATGCAGGTCGACTTTGGAAACCCCTCCATCTAAAGCTGGGTGCTCGGAGCCCCTGGGCCTCTGATGTCCACATCCAGAGGAAAACGAGGAAAAGAGGGAAGGCAGGCAGAGATCCAGCAGGTAGCCACTCCGTCTGTCGCTGGTTTGATGAACAGAGGCAGACGGCGACAGAAGCTGCAGGTCGGACTGCAAAGAGCTCAAAGACAGCAGGTCTCTGGGTCCTAATGCCTCCACGGAATCCACAGAAAGCTGAGGTCACATGACTGACAAACTTATAAACTTACTGAAATGCTTGTTCAGTCATTGTAAATGTTACACCTGGTGATTTCCAACGAAACAAAAAAAAGTTTAATTGATCCTAAAAAGAGATTTCCCGTGTCTCAAAACTTGATTTATCTCCTGTGTGACAAAACTCCATATGGTTAGAGAACTATTTGAAACATTGACGGGAGCTTCACTACAGACTTTTATGACATTCTTCTGCAATGCAAAGACCACACACAGTATTGTTGACGTGGAAAATCTGCACCATTATAGTTTGTTATTACTCGGGATGGGAATTGATACCAATGTTATTCTTGATTCTGCTTATCGATCCAGTTCTTTATCGATTCCTGGGGATTTGTTTGTGTAGAAAAAAGGAGGCCTGTACAGGATTTCTCTGTCAACAACACTTATTTTATTTTGTCTCTGCGCACGCACACACACACACAGTACATGTTTGAACATCTACAGGTTTCATCAAACTCTCATTATGAGAATGTGTGTTACAATATTAGTTCATGGCCCAGAGAGCAACAGTTCTGGCTCTCTGGGTTCTGTTGAACCAAGACAAACGCCTTCAAAATACTAGGAACCCAAACCCAGCGGACTGCTGGTTCCTGCTGGTTGGAGAGCTGCTTCCACATTGCAGAAAGGTCTACTTTTTGTTCATGATAAGTTGTGATTATTGCTTGTTAATCATCTTCCGTGCACCACACTTGGTATAGCACATTTAAATAAATGTGAAGAGCACAAAGATGCTGCTCCGACATGAAAGTTGGAGGAGGTGCAGAGGCTGATAGGAGAACTGCTGGCAGCTCCCAGAACAATGGTCTCCGGGCGCCATCCATGACAAACATGTCGTGTGATCAGGAATTCTCAAAATTCCCCGCACTCTAAACAACCATGGCAGAAACATGGCTACTAGAGAGGATGACACACTTAATCAGAATCCTAAGTTTTGCAGAAGCGATGACATAACTGTTTACCCAGAAGGCCACAGGAGCGGGAGTGAGCCGGATCTCGGCTACAGAATGACTGGAGCCTTACTGGAAGGTGGAGGCGGCTGTTAATAACTAATGAGTGTCACACTGATACGTGTGTGTGGACACACTCGCTCAGCAGCACACAGGTCACAATGAAGCAGGATACACCGAGAAAAAGCATGTTGTGAGAGTTGTAGTGTAAACACAAATAAATCAACATTAGACTTTCTCTCAGTATGTTACAGAGGACTTTCTCCCAGCAACATATCTGAGCTCCTCCTAGGGGACAACAAGGGACTTCCAGGTTAGACAGATAGACTTCAAATTCCTCAAGGGAGATCTGAGTCTACTCTCAGGTCTCCTCCCAGTTTGAGGTATTCGGAAAAAACCTCTAAAGAACCTACAGAGGCGCCTAAACCTCAGTCCAGGAAACAAATGCCCAAAACACTTCAACTGGCTGCTTTCAGAACGAAGGAGCAACATTTTTGCTGAGATCTCTCTGCACATCTGAACTTCTCCACTTCGATCCAAAGCTGAGCCCAGCTACCCAAACAGAGGAAGCTCAGCTAAGCTTAACTTGATCCACCTTCTCATTCTTTGTGTCACCACAGACATCACAGCCAGGAGTGAGGTTTTGGGGTGTAGATTGACAGCGGAATCAAGAGCTCAGTCCTGCGACTCAGGTCATTCATCATGCAGAGAGTATGGCCATATGAAGGTCTTAGACCTTCTCAGAGTTCACAAAGCACATCTAGACTGGATGAGAAAACCCTCTTTCAGAAGCCTGCAAGGTCAAGAGTTGCTTCACTGCACCACCAAATACCAATGTGGCATTACTGCCCCTGAATCTGAGCATCAGCATCAGTCAGACTCCATGTCCAGCAATAAATATTCCAAGCAGGGAGGCTGAAGGGTGTGACACCTTAATGATAAAGGCTCATCCCCAAGCCCAGCCTTGTTGAAAAGTTGGACCACCAATGTGGTATAGCTCTGCAAAGATTCTCTACCTAGCCTCTATGTGACACTGAATAGGTGGTGGTCTTCAGCGGTTCACGCATGTATGACACGTTCTACACGTTCTGCATCCATCTCCTTTCCATTGAAAAGCTTCTTGAGTTTTTCATTGACCTCTGGCGGGGATCAGGCTTATGTCTTCCTTAATTCATCATTGCATGAGTCAGAAACTTTTTTGTAGTCTAAGCAGAATTCATAAATCAATTCCCATTGATTCTTTCACTATCTGTAACCACTTTTTCTATTCTGGGTTCAAGCTGAGTTTGTAAGTATGGAAATGAGGAGCAGTACACAGTATACGTGCAATTGTGCTGTTACCTGCCTCTTTATGTCACCTGAAATCCTTCTGGGAAAATATTGAACGTCTATCAACACTGACTCTCTGCCTCAGACTTACATCTAGTGGTGAAAGTGTCACATTACAGCTGAGAGCCCTGCACCGACAGTCTTATGGAACAAAATGATTTAAAGTGAATTCACTTCATCAAATTCATGATCTTACAATTACTAACCAGTGGTGGTAAGTAGATATTTTTCCATAGTTACATGAGGATTTTCTCTTCAGGGTCACGTGGCTTAATCCATCTATCTATGCATTCAATTAAAAACCATCAACATCATAAGTATAGTGTAGTGATTATAGAATAGAGGCTATACATGCTTTTATAGAAGCTATAGAAGAACAGCCAAAGGACTCAGAAGCACTTTGGACCTTATGGTGTCGATACAGAAGTCTCTGAGTTGAGAGAACGACTCTTCCACAGCGTCATTAGCTCAGCGCTAGCTTCTATCCTGCTAGCATCGTCCTCGCTAACACTTCCGGGATCGACATATCGTCAAAACATCCCCTCCGCCCTGTTTTTGGAATGCTCACTCCTTCAATTTACTCTTCTTTTTGTATTTGCTGCCAGATGATTTCGGTGGTTTTGACATTCTACAATAATCCTTCTCCTCTCAGAGAAACTCTTTTTTTGGAGACATGAGAATCAGTGTTGGTGAACCGGGCTAGCATTGGCGCGTGAGAGCTGGGGGCGGGAAGCGGCTGCAGCATGATTGACAGATTTCTCAGCGATTCATTCCGCTTTTATGACACTTAAAGCAGTTTCTGATCAATAGTTCACCCGTACTTAAAGAAAAACCTTGGTGGCCCTTGCCTAGTTTGTTCTTAGCCAAACTCACTTGAGTCCAGATTAAGGGCCGAACAGAACTCTACAAGGACGTGTTTAATCTGTGGTACGATGACAAATTTAAATTTATTTACTCATTTTATCAAGATTCAAGATTAAGAGATTTATCCCATGGCCCTTGAGTTGAAATGTCTGGCCTATATGGACGCGCCGACACTTAAAAATACTTTGTGAATTCATGGTCATAATGAGAGCTGAGCATGCATCTTCAACTTTTTTTAAGTAATTAAGGAAATGGGTGAACAGCAACAACAAATTTGAGAGCTCCAAGAATGTTAATTTATCGTTTAACCTATAAATGTATTTAATGAAACCAATCTCTTTTCATGTATTATGTAATATGACACTTTTTATCCGTAAAAGGAAATTCCAAATATTTCTAAGTGAGTCTGTAAGAGAGATGTTGCCTTTTTTTTATGTGTAAATGACAAAGAAAATTGACTGCCCACTGTAGGTTTTGGTGATATAGTTTGTTTTTCCACTCAGATAAGGCAGCAGCTAAAACAGAGCGAGTTTTAACATCATCTTTTGGTCCAGATTTATAAAAACATCCATAATAAGGATGAATTATGAGCATGTGGTCATTCAGATCTACAATAAATGTCAAATTAAGATAGAATAGTAATAATAAGAATATGATTTAGAATAGAGAAGAATAACAACGACGCTCTTTTGACACTTTATTTATAAAGCACCTTTTAAAAGAAATATTAACAAATGTGCTTTGACAGACAAGTCAAAAACAGGAAACTCTGAATCCACAAACAAGAAGCAAAAAGGTTAAAAAGGAAAATGAAAGGACAAAGACACAAGAAAGAAAGTTAACCAAACATTAAGTCACTAAAAAAAGTGATTGAAGATGGTAAAGCAGGAAATGATAATACAAAGACAATGTAACATCACAAAATACAAGCAATCAACTCAAACCAGGGTAAAGGCCCCAAAAGAAAATAAAAGACAAGAATCAAGGAGAATAAAAGGCAAAAGTAAACGTCAAAGATATTAAATCACAATTTAAAAGCAATAAAAATTGGATGTTATTCTTCAGTGCAAAAGTAAAATTCATCTCAAAGCGACAGAAAGCGACTTAAAGCGTTGTGAAACGATGCCTGGAGCCGGCGGATGAATGAGTGTTGATCTACCAGGTTTAACCTACGGATGTATTTTGGCTTTTAGATTTTGTGGTCAGACAATCAACTATAATATCAGTCATGAAAAATCTCTCTGCAGCGTGGACCGGTGGAAAAGTTTGTTGTTGCTGGAAGACTTCCAGTACGCAAATCAGAGCGCTGACCGACGCCACTGTCAAGTGGTTTGACAAAATAACCTCAATCCAGATATATTTTTCAAAAATGCTCTAATTACAAAACAAATTTGGAGACTTAGATCAAATCGTTTGTGTAGGTTCTTAACATTATCATATTAAGTAGCATTCTTTGTGTCTAAACACGAAAGAGTGGGTGAGAAGTTTATCGTCACTCTAGGAATGTTAGTGATTCCTGAAGGACGACATTCGGGGGAACGGTCTGGTCTGGTTGCTGATGTGACGGCATGTCGGAGGTCAGGCTTGGAGTGTGGAGGAACAGGTGATGAGGCAGAGCTGGAGCTTGCTGCCTTCAGCACCAGCCGAGGTCCACAGGGGCAGTGGGAATCGCGCATGAGCCTGAACACGTCGTTACGGAATCTCACCCCTGCCAGGGCGTACAGGATGGGATTGAGGCAACAGCGGGCGTACGCCAAAGTGCAGGTGATGTACTGGAGCAGAAGACCACAGAACATCCCTGCCATTTTACGTAACAGCACCACCGTGTACGGCAGCTGGAAAACCAGGAAAACCAGCACCAGAGCCACCATCAGCTTCAAGGTACGTTGACGACGCCACTCCTTACCTCGCCGATTTGCGTGGCCTACCTTCAGCACTCGAGCAATCAAAGAGTAACAAATCACCATCACAGAAAAAGACAGGCAGAAGACAGCAATGATGGCGCCATCGGCCGCCATTTTGACGCTTCTACTAACCATCATGCCGCAATATGCATCATTGCCGGACCCCGACACCCCAGAGAAGAGGATTTCCGGTAGGCTGAAGAGCACCGCAACAAGCCACACCCCCACAGCAGTAACTGTTCCACATGTTAATATCCAATTGCGCATCTTGAGCATTCGAAGGGCTTGAGCCACCACCAGGTAGCGATCGACACTGATGCAGGCCAGCAGGAGAAGGCCGCTATATGTGTTTATGGCGTAGCACGCACGCATGACCCGACAGAGGAACGTAGGGAGGATCCAACCCAGGTGAGTGTCCACAGCCTGTAATGGGAGCGTCAGGAGCAGGAGAAGGTCCGCCACAGCCAGGTGGAACAGGAAGACGTCGGTCATGGAGCGAAGTTTGTGGCGGCGGTATAGAGCAAAGGCGGCAATCACAAAGGAGTTTCCCGCCACACCCAGCAGGAAGACCAGGCAGAAAACACAAATCTGGAAGGTTTTGATGGTGAACTCCTGCTCGCCGGCCTCACACCAGTCAGAAGACAGCGAGTCGTCACTGGGGTCACTGGTGTTACTCGTGTTCCAAAGCGAGTAATTGGAAAAGTCATAGTAGCTGGTGGCACCGTCGTAGCTGTCGTCCATTGCTGGTGGGGGGAAGTAAAGGCTTTTACGTCACTTATTTGTTACATCTGAAGACTGGATGAGTTCACATTCCTACCAGCTGTGACATCATTCATGACTCGATGAAGCGAAGGCGCCGCCTTCACATTTGGATGCATTATTTTGCTTATCAGATTCAATTTAAAAGACCATAAAAGTTACATTTTCTTATTTTCTATATATGGAGTGAAAGATGCTAACATAGTATACTTAGCTTATATATATAAGCTAAGTAGCTAACTTAGCTTAGAAGCTAAGTTTAGCCTTATTTTGCTAAACTTAATAAGTCAAAGCATCCCTCCGAGCGTTTAATCGGATTCAGGTGAGTCATTTGCTATTTTCAAAATGACCAAGATAAAAGCTACAAATATTAAGAAAATAATGTTTAAGTATTAATGACAAGCAAGCTAATAGCAAACGTTTACATGAGTTGATGCTAGCTATCTAACTATCGTGACGTAATTATCAAGCTAGCAACCAAATCTTTTTTAAAAGCCACTGACTCAGGGTCGGGGTTGTTGGTAAGCAGTCAGTCAATTATTTTTCTTCTTTTGATTGTTATATACAAGGTTCGTTTGTTACACTATCATTATGGTTGTGTTTAAATATTGATTCAAATATTCTGTCAGTCATTAAAGCAGCGTTCCAATGGTCGATAGAAGAAGAAGTCGTGGTCTAGATGTAATCCAGAATTATCTATGTGAAGATTAAAACCCAGATCCTGTTGGTGCATTCCTCTGCACATGCACTTATCTCACTTGTTGAAAGAAGTCAGCGCAAAGTGAAAACCTGCGGCATGTTTCTGATGCAACTACTAGCATCTTTAAACAGAATTCTGTATTTCTCGTCATGACACGAGGAAGCGCGAGCTCAGACTGAAAGTCATGACTCATTCTTGACTCGTGTGGCAGCAGGTAGCGTGAGACTTGCATCGGGTCGTTGGCAGACGGGAAACTGTGGGCGACTCGGTCGCGTGCGAACAGCCTTTATAGGCAGCTGCCGCAATCATCACTCATGATCTGCTCTGTCTGCGTGGAGCTGGTGCTGACGCTCCTCGCGGCGTTCTATCGGCCGTACGCGGTGCTGGAGAAACATCTCTCTTAAAGGTCAGACCGGTCTTTGGAGGAAAAGCATTACAAACAGAGAAATGTAACAGGTAGGAAATTATATAATCTCAGTCGGCGGTTAGTAAGCGCTGCTCTGATCAGACTGTGATTGAGCTACAGTGAATGTGGGGGAAGATATTTGCTTTATTGTCGCAGTATTTTTAAATCAGTTATGTAGAGAGCAATAATCTGACTACTACAACAAATGTTTCCGATTTGTGTTAATTACAACATATCTAATGCACCGAACTGTAACTCGGTTGAATGTTGTTTGTCGGTCCATAGAAACATCCTTTCCACCCAAAGGAGCTTTTATTTGACACGAGCCGAACCCTTAGAGTCAAAGTCTTCTGGGCATCGTTGGGATTGAGAAGATGCTGCAGTGACTAGAATGGTCACGCCGGGGGCGTTAAAAGGATCCTTATTTCAACCTGCATCTCATCAGTATATCAGTCACTGCAGCTGAATTATTGATTTGACTTGTTCTTGAATCTGGAGATGTGGTTTTCATTCAGTCTGTTGCCTCCACTGAAGCAGTTCAAACACCTCGACTGTCTCTCCACCCCTCACTCTGTCTCCACCCCTCTCTCTATTATATGACCGTTATTCAAACTCACACCTCAGAGCTTTATAATAATTAATATGATGATAATAATGTATTGTTAAATCCCACAATGTAGCTCACCTTTCTTCTCTAATTTAAATTCTGTAATTACAATAAGCAGTTTAGTTGACAGTGTATTATTGATTTTATCATAAATTATTTTATAATTATTTATATTTTCCAACATACTCAATTGCACATGTTTTGAAAAAACAGGCACAAATGGTTCTAATGTTTTGCATAAACACTCATGGGCATTAACAGCTTGTTTCTTTTTTTCTCGCTGTGTTGTCTGAATTTCTTTCAGTTTGTACGATAGCTGTTTAAGGATTTGCTCAAATCTAAGAATATTATCCTATCAAATTTTTTTTATACCAAGTCTTTCTTGAATAAACAATCTTGACCGGACATTTATTGCATTTAATTAAATGTTTTTTTTTAAATGACTTTTTTTTAAACTCATAAATTACATTGATCAACGTATTTATCCGTTTTTATCGTAACAATATGAGCTTTATTATAAATAGTGTTTATAGGCCTTGTCTTTTCCCCAACGTTATATAATTTTTCATTTTATTTATTTACTACAATAAATCATTATAGTCATCATATTTTAAATCAAGTTCAAAGTGTGAATTATCTATCTTCAAGGTTCAAAGTTCATTTATTGTCATCAAACAAGCTTTCAAGAAAATGAAATGAGCACACAGCAGCGTAACAAAGGACAAGGGTGATGTTACAAATAAAAATAAAGGCTTAACTAGTCGTCTAAATTAAAATTGGATATAAAACCTCCTCGTCACCATCAGGTCATCCACTTCTATTTCCTGTTGATGGGCTAAATAGAAACATTCATTTTTCCCTATAAAACATGAACGCAAACATCTTTTTGCGTTGAAAACCCTGTGAGAAATAAACAGAGATTGCTGTCAAATTATTCTTTTCATTTATTTCTGTCAAAGAATGAATCGTGCAAAACTGCAAATCAATGGTTATAGAATTAAGTTACAGCTGCTATTTCCAGTATAATCGCAGTTAAATGATTTTGACATTTTAATAATAATAATAATAATAATAATAATAATAGTCTTTGTAGGTCCGGAACTGCTGCAGCTGCAAGGATAGTACAACAATAACCGCGTTGACCCTCGCCTCTGAGTGACCACACTGAATTATGTTTGAACTATTAACCCTAATATTCATCTTCAGACACAAAAACATAATAATAATATTCATAATGTTTAGAAGCTCATTCACATCCATAAAACTTTCTATTCTGAGATCCTAATGTTTAAATATATTCAACTGAATTGTTCAGGCTGTATTTTCCTTATCTCTTTATTCGTGGATAGACACACTTGTCTTTTACAAATCAGACTTTCTACTCGACTAGCGTTCATCTTACTTGAGTGCCTTCCTGTGTCGTTGGAAGTGTTCAGCATCTCCTCCTCGAGTGTCTCTGGATTACAGAAGCTCCACGTTTAAAAACCAGCCTGCAGGCTGACCTCCAGCCAATGAAAACCTCCTCTTGGTTTTGATGACCTCGTCTTTTCTCTGCATTAGATGTTTGTGTCACGATAAAACTCTGAAGGAGGTTCTTTGTGGATCCGTCACGTCTAGTATGGTATCTCTACATCACTTGTATTTCCTTTCTTGTGTATTTAATCTAGAAATACTTTGACTGATCCTGATCAATAAAGCAAATCAACTATTTATCATCTTATCTGCCGAGTTACTGCACGTGTGCGTCACTCCATCTATCCTAATATAAACGGGAGTCTCAAGTGCAGCGGCTTTTAAATTCACTACATTTACAAATACTGTATGGTTAAAATATTTTATAAAACCAAGGTATGAACTAATAAGAGGAAACAATTTCCAGAAGTTTCAGAACAGCAAACCCTCCTTTTTGATTGTAAGTGTTTTAGATACTTTAGAGTAACTAAGATATTTTCTTGTGGTCTCAGTCAGGCTTTTTGTTTGGAGTAATGTGAGTCCTTCATTTATTAATGAATACATTCTTCAGGACTTATCCTGTTTGATGGGATATTATAATATAACTGTGTAATAAGCTTTGTTAGCAAAGGTTTGCTCTTCTTTTCTTTTACATCTGTACAAATGTGTTTATTTCATTTGAAATAAAAAATGTAAATACGTACTAATGGGAGGGGATCCATTTCAAGGAAATGCAGCCAACATTTTCACAGAATCAAGCTGTAGGTTCAACCGGCGGGCACAAGTAGAAAAAAACACACAAGGGTGTGATTGATGAGTGGTACTCAAACCAGCTCATCCCCTTGTTGACTCCTTTTCAGCTTGAAATGTTTACGGATGTCCTCATGTGAGAATCTAACCGATCGTCTCATTCTCTGTTTTAAAACAGATGTTTTAATGAACAGGACCATTGCTTGGGTCCAAATCCGAGCTTCAGGAAGCAGCCTGGTTCTGATTGATTGAACTAAGCCCCATTTACCTGAATATTTCTAGTGGATACATGAAGTGATGAGCGGTTGGAGGACATTTTCTATGCATTTGGCCCAGTGTTGATAGACATCTCTTCTCTGAGACTGCAGGCTTGTGGTGTGATCAGTACAGAGATGTTCACAGTGTTGATGAACAGAAAACCACAATGTTTGCTTCAGCCGTTGGCACCAGTACTCGAGAAAAATAAGTTGTGGGTTTAAGTCAAAAGTTGTGAGTGGGGCTGAGATCCAAAATGTAAAGGCGGTTTCCTTGGTCTGTGAATTCTGCCCTCCTTTTATTTGTGAACGTGTTTTTTTTTTAGGTTACGTGAAAACCTTGCCCCCGTACTAAACCCGCGGACACGCCTTTCAGACTGAACTGTGATTGACTGTTTTTAATGTTCCATATCTTTTTTTTTAAATCCTTACACACACTAATTAAAAAAAATATATATATATAATAAATTTTTTTTGCTTTTAATCGACAAACAATTCCCTGAAACACATTAGATGTTACTCACATCTGTGAATGCTGGCGTTCAGGTCTGCTGTTGTTTTAAGCTCCAGGCAACGACTTCGGGACTTGAATTGACTTTTTATGGCCAAGCGCCTTCGAGGTCTGAAAGAAGTGTTTGTTATTTCGCCCTTATGTTGCTTCTTGTATTTTATTCTGCATTTTATACACTTTTTTTTTTTACATCTTTCGTGCTATCATTCATCAATGGACTAATAAGTTATGTTATCTATGGTAAACTCTCTTATATAAATAATAATAATGTATTCTTTATTGATCATACACAGAACAACATAGTGAAACTATTTCTCTGCATTTGACCCCTCCCTGAGGGTTTCAGAGCAGGGTTTCAGGTCTTTATCAAGGACCCTATTGCAAATAGACCCTGGTGGGACTTGAACCGGCTACCTTCCAATTTGATGGCAGTTCTACCCACTGAGCTACAGCCGCCCCATTTAAACGTTTCCCCATAAGGCTTCTAATAGGGTTCTGTTTTCAGGCCTTGACGTTATTGAGATATTAAGTTAGGTAATTTACTAAGCACACTTGTTTCTAATAGTTTGCCCCTAATGAAAACTCACAATTTAACAGTTTGTCGATTATATTCCAGCCAGATAACCAAGATCCTTCTCAGATAATCCTTTACATCATTGGTTCTCTGAAACGTTTTACACCGTGTACCCCCTCGGAATATATCCGGTTCTCCAAGTACCAGCATTCTGACCGGTGTAAAAATACATTAGTGGAAGTACGAAAGACTATTCACCTAAACGTCATTCAAACAGGTAAAAGAAATATTCAAAATAAGAATATTATTTATTGTTTACTAGTCAAAACCAATAACAACTGTAAACACACCCTTCAGATGTGATGTAACCCGAGTCCTGTCTTCTGACTGTTTTAGACGTTTTCTGCCGGTTGATACTGTTGTTGTTGTCTTCCACTGCAGTTTCTACAACGCTGCTAACAACATTCTCCTCCTAAAAGTTCCTGTTTGAAGCCACGATTGCATGTTATTAAAAAGCAATTTTAGCTTCCTCCGCTTACTGTCTTCTTGTCCTCACATTTTAGCTCGACGCTCTCGTTCTCGCCCGACCACCCCCTCATACAGACACTCAGGCTCTCTTAAAGGGACCATGCACTCTTGCAACATACGTGTTTAATTTAGTAAAAGTAGCCAATTTCAGAGATTCCTCCGGGCACCATAGTTTGAGAACCCCTGTTTTAGAGTATTCCTCATATTTTCACTTAGATCTGCTGATGACAGTCCCTTCTTTTTTAATTCTCCCAAACTGTGGAGAAAATCAAACTCTCTCCATATAAAAAGAAACGAAAAAGCCTATTATTCTAATCTGGCTTTGGGTTTGGATTATTATGAAACCTATGTAATAACTAAGTAATGATTATGGAATAACCATGTGATAACATCAATCATCAATCATCAATCAATCAATCTTTATCTATATAGCGCCAATTCACAACAACAGTTGTCTGAAGGTGTTTTCCAGAAAGAGCAGGTCTAGACCAAACTCTTTATATAATTATCTACAGAGACTGTATAAAGAGAGTCTCTGTAGATAATTATATAAATATATATACAGAGAGTATAAAGAGAGACAGTGAGAGAGGAAGAGAGAAAAGCTCAGTGCATCATGGGAGATCCCCTAGCAGTCTAAACCTATAGCAGCATAGCTAAGAGTTAGCTTATGCCAGCCTTAATTATAAACTTTATCATAAAGGAAAGTTTTAAGCCTACTTTTAAATGTAGAGAGGGTCTCTCCCCCCCCGAACCCAGATTGGAAGATGGTTCCACAGGAGAGGAGCCTGATAGCTGAAGGTTCTGACTCCATTCTACTTTTGGACACTCTTGGACTACCAGTAACCCTGCATGCTGGGAGCGCAGAGTTCTGATTGGATAATATGGAACTAAGGTCATACCATCCATCCATAGAAACTCATGACGCCATGAACCTAAGGGTTCTAGGAATACGGGGCTCAATAATAATAATAATAATAATAATACATTTAATTTATAATAGAACTCTGACTGTCAGTCAGCCTGGTTACAGAACTGAAAGAAAACCATTAACCATGTGACAACCATGTGACAACCATGTAATTACTATGTAATTACCTTTGTGCTGAAGTTTTGATCTCATTACATTTTTAGAGCTGGTGTTGATTTTTCTCTTTTCATGCAAATATTTTAGTGTTTTACTTTTGCAATATTTAGTCCACTTTTATTTTGTCTTCAATCTTCTGTTTAGGATAACCATCACGTTTTGTGTCAGTTATATTTCAGAAATCCCTCAGACTTCTTCTTTGTATGAAATGTGCTACGGACACTAAATTGTTCAACATTGTTTGGAGACTCTGAGCATCATATATTTCAAAAAGATTAAATGTATGGCTGGGCTGGAGTATTACTTTGAATTATACCCTCTATATGAAAGGGTTTCATTTTTTATTTATATCAAGATATATTCCTACAAACGACATACCGATAAAAGTGCAATGTGCATCACCATCAGTTAATAATAGTTGTTAAGGCATTGTTTATTACTGTTCTTTCAGGAGCAGACTGCCTTCGTGGCTTCTGCTTCCATCCACTACAAGCCAGTATTCCAGCTGAGAGAAGAGAGGAAAAGGTTTGACAATCAATGTGTTCCTTATAAAGCAGCTTCGCTCTGACTATGAGTATCTTCTGACTCTATGTGTGAACATGAAACAGGGGGAGCTGAAGGTGTGGAGATGGTGAGAAAAAGGAGTGAGTCAGACCAAGAAGACTGACAATAATATGAAAATCCCAAAACTAATTCTCTCTGGTGGAGATATAAAAAGGAAACAGTTTCTCTTTTCCACCTCTGGAGGGCAAAATTAACCCAGTTTTAATCATTATTTCAAGATCAGCACAACTTGAAATGCCAACATTTACAGATGTATTCAAGAGATATGACTAAATATTACTTTCAACTCTAAAGTGTATTGTAGAGCTTCTCTTTCTGTATTTTCTTTATTGACTTTATAAAGATCACAGTGACCCTGTGATTGCTGAGTTGCTGAAGCAAAGGAACACACTGGTTTGGAGAAGTAATAAGGAAAATTCATCTCCTCACATTGTATTTTAATCTCACCTAAACAAAATAAGATTTGAAATTTGAATTTAAAATGTACCAGTACAATTAATTAAAAATTGTAGCCCAAATAAATTAAATAATTCTTTCATTGTTGGACCTTGTAATGTGGCATTAATACTAGATATATTGTATTCAAACTTGTTATGTTATGGCTGAGAGGTGCTCATTATGGCATTACATGTTATAGCTGATTGGTGGTCGGGTAAGAGCTGATGATCAGTCCCCTTAATGTTATGGGTTGCAGATTGGTCATAATGTTATGGGTTGTAGATTGGTCATAATGTTATGGGTTGTAGATTGGTCATAATGTTATGGGTTGTAGATTGGTCATAATGTTATGGGTTGTAGATTGGTCATAATGTTATGGGTTGTAGATTGGTCATAATGTTATGGCTGGTAGATTGGTCATAATGTTATGGGTTGTAGATTGGTCATAATGTTATGGGTTGCAGATTGGTCATAATGTTATGGGTTGTAGATTGGTAATAATGTTATGGGTTGTAGATTGGTCATAATGTTATGGGTTGTAGATTGGTCATAATGTTATGGGTTGTAGATTGGTCATAATGTTATGGGTTGTAGATTGGTCATAATGTTATGGCTGGTAGATTGGTCATAATGTTATGGGTTGTAGATTGGTCATAATGTTATGGTGGTAGATTGGTCATAATGTTATGGGTTGCAGATTGGTCATAATGTTATGGGTTGTAGATTGGTCATAATGTTATGGGTTGTAGATTGGTCATAATGTTATGGGTGGTGGATTGGTCATAATGTTATGGGTTGTAGATTGGTCATAATGTTATGGGTTGTAGATTGGTCATAATGTTATGGGTTGTAGATTGGTCATAATGTTATGGGTTGTAGATTGGTCATAATGTTATGGGTGGTAGATTGGTCATAATGTTATGGGTTGTAGATTGGTCATAATGTTATGGGTTGTAGATCTGTCATAATGTTATGGGTTGTAGATTGGTCATAATGTTATGGGTTGTAGATTGGTCATAATGTTATGGGTGGTAGATTGGTCATAATGTTATGGGTTGTAGATTGGTCATAATGTTATGGGTGGTAGATTGGTCATAATGTTATGGGTTGTAGATTGGTCATAATGTTATGGGTTGTAGATTGGTCATAATGTTATGGGTTGTAGATTGGTCATAATGTTATGGGTGGTAGATTGGTCATAATGTTATGGGTTGTAGATCTGTCATAATGTTATGGGTTGTAGATTGGTCATAATGTTATGGGTGGTAGATTGGTCATAATGTTATGGGTTGTAGATCTGTCATAATGTTATGGGTTGTAGATTGGTCATAATGTTATGGGTTGTAGATTGGTCATAATGTTATGGGTTGTAGATTGGTCATAATGAATTTGTGTTGATCGGTGGTCATACTGTTATGGCTGGTGGTCATAATGTTATGGTTCATTGGTGGTCACAGTGTAATGTCCAGCATCAGCCATAACATTGTGACCACGTTGTAATGGCCAGTGTCGTTTTAACAGCTAGCTGTTGTTACTTCCCGCTCGAAGCACTAGAAATGTTTTAGTCGCCTTCCTCAGCTCCTCTGAACTCTGCAGGCAGTTTCTTTGGCCTTGTGTGACCTTATATAGACAGGTGTGTCCCTTTTACAAATCCTGTCTCATCAACGGACTATTGGGACTATTTTAACAGTTTTGCATAGAGAAGGCTGCAGCATGTGAGAAAAGTGAGGCGCTGTGAATACTTCCTGAACGCTGCACACACAAAGTACATGAAAAAACAACATGGATGTTTTACAAGCACACGGAGCCTGTTGGCCGACTGGGTTTCATGTCTGTATTATTGTTGCCACACCCTTAGAGTCATGCGAGAGCTTCCTGTGAGTAAACTCAGATGTTGTTTATGTGTTTCAGAAACATTGTCTACCGCACCAGCTTCCTGACTCCAGCCCTGTCTCCGTCTGGATGGCCTCCTTCCCTGCCGCTAAGTGAAAGAGGAAATTCCTTCAGAGCTTTTCATCAATAATGAGAGTTAAAGCTGCAAACTGGGAAGTGCTGCTGCCTCTAGCCCACATTAGCATAACTTCAAAACCAGAAGAAAGGTGCGTGAGGGCAAAGCAGCTCTTCCCTTCACGGAACATTTAGACCTGATGCAAACAGCTGTGATGAAGGAGGGGGACATGGGTTCTATAGTTGTCTAACGGACTACAGATGAGAAGCTCCAGTGGGCGGGTCCAACACCCAGCAGCTGTTCCAACCGTCTCTGACTCCCACACCCCCGTCACATTGGTTTTACATGTTACCCTCATGAAAACCAGAGGAATCCGAGCTTTTGTTGTTTTCACAGGTGTGTGTTTGTTTCAGCAGCCTTACACTAAAAACTAGTTGAGCAGATTTTCATCAAAGTGGATGGATGGAACATCTCTGTAGAATTTGGAATGGGTCAAAGTTGGGCTGATGGATTTTGTTGCAGCTTCATGGACAGGTTCTGCGGGCATCGTGGAAGAAGGCCTTACATTCTGGACGCGGTCTGGCTAAAAGGCGGATTGAGGAGTCTTTCAGTTTTTCTGAACATTTCAAATTGGAGGTTTTGACCATTTTTGTTAATTTTGCATAAAACACTTGACATATTAAAATGAAGCTGCCTCAAGGGTTTAGGAACCACTTTCTTTTTTTCCCTTAAACGTTGTGAGATTTAGCGTTTTCAAGTAAATACTACTCAGAGGATTTCCTCACTGTTACGTTTATTAGCCACTGTTTTCTGACTCAGGTGCTTCAAAGAACTTTAAATAAATGGAATACAGATCAAGGATTGTTGAATTTATCTGCACATAAAGGCTAGATGTGGAAAGTTACTGATGCAGACTCCAATTTATCGAATCCCAGAAACATGGAAGCTTTACTAAGCAGTTTCTTTTTCTGAATATAGTTTGAAAAATGACTGGTGATGAATCCACAACAGTTTCTTTTAGCTCATAGTTCTGATTGCATTATTATAATATAATAATAATAATAAATACAGGATGTATTTGGACGAATACATGTAATTCTAGAACACTGCTGTAGATGTTAAATGTTTGAATAACAGAAATTATAATGTTTAGAGCTTGAACTTTTCATGAGATCAGTCTGTTTTCTGAACGGAAAACATGAAAGATACTGCGTGGGCAATGTGTAGTGGTCACATGGTGTCCATAAACTTTATAGAGAGACAGAGAGGGGGAGGGGGGAGAGAGAGAGAGAAGGAGGGGGAGAGAGAGAGAGGGGGGGAGAGAGGGGGGGAGAGAGGGGGGGAGAGGGGGGAGAGAGAGAGAGAGAGAGGGAGGGGGAGAGAGAGAGGGAGGGGGGGAGGGGGAGAGAGAGAGATAGAGGGAGGGGGAGAGAGAGAGGGGGGAGAGAGAGAGAGAGGGAGGGGGGGAGAGAGAGAAAGAGGGAGGGGGGAGAGAGAGAGAGGGGGAGAGAGAGAGAGAGAGAGAGAGAGAGAGGGAGGGGGAGAGAGAGAGAGAGAGGGAGGGGGAGAGAGAGGGAGGGGGAGAGAGAGAGAGGGGGGGGGAGAGAGAGAGAGAGAGAGAGAGAGAGAGAGAGAGAGAGAGAGAGAGAGAGACCCACTTCAAAGACCAAAAACTATTTTTGAGAATGAGAATCCAACATTTCACTCGGTCATGCTTTTATCTCTTCACACAGGTTACAGACCTGAAGGTCACATGAACATCTGACTGTTACACTTCATGAATGACATCAGAAGACGACGTCCAGAATGTCCCGTCGCGACCAAACAGACAATAATTATAAAGAAACACCATTACATCTTAAACCTGTTTATTCCTTCTACCAGGAAATTCATCTTCTGGTCTTCTTCTATGGTGTTTGACACGTCACACCAACAAACATGTTTCTCTACAGATATCTTTAGGGCTCCACACCAGCACCACTCACTCCCAGACTTTACTTTTCCACACCACCAGATAGACGAGGACAGGAATCAGGCTGATGGGGAGGACTGTGAGCGCCACCACCAGGCCGTGAGGAGCGTCCGGCAGCAGATCCTCGTCCCTGGAACAGTTCCGGAAGTAGAAGGAGTGGATTTGGAGGAAGAAGTTCTGAACGCCGGGGCTTGGATAATAACAGCCAACGTTGTTTGACAGCCGCTCCAGACAAATGGTCATGTTGTTGTAGGGCCTGTGGCAGACAGAGAACCTCATCGATGAAGGTTGGACATGCCTGCTGCTGGAGAAATTTCACCTAGTCCATTCATTTCTCCAGCTACGGCCGAGAGCAATCTTTAGTCCCAAGAATAACCAGAATAAGATCAAAAATACCTTCAAAACAAATCTCTACAGTGTTACTGAAACCCAGGAGGTACTGGAGCAGCAGAAGGTGTAAAACACAGCAGACTAACTTTCTTCATTGTCGTCCCAGAAAACAATTCAAACCGACCCGGTGTGAGTGAGAAGTGTCCAAAAATCAAAATACAGTTTCTGCGCTTCTTCATCATCTGTCGTTGTTGTCAGGGGCATTTCACAAACAACAACAACAACACGGACCAGGAAATAAAAGACTACGTTCACTTTGGTCCCTTCAAAGGGGGGTTTACAGTAAATGGACCAGAACCGTTCTTAAACGCTATGCAGTCCTGAAGTTGTGCAGCTTCATCATTTTCAGTGAATGAGCAGCACTTTTTACATTCAGGCAGAAATGTAAACATTCTGATCAAGAAGCTCATTCATTCATCTCTTATGAACAACGGCACAGTAAAGATACAAACGTGTATATATATATATATATATATATATATATATATACGTATATATATATATACAGCTACTGTATTTCTACTGACTCAGGATTATCTGTTGCTGGAAGACAAACATTCATGCCGTTGAGTTTTGATTTCTGTCGTGTGTCTAACAGAAACATAACTTGTGTTCCTTGAAAGGACGTGAGCTGCTTCTCTTTAAAATGATGTTATTAATTCACTCAAGTCTCTCACTGACCGTTTCTGTCATAACGTTGTTGGATGTGTCAACAACAAGCAGCTTAAGAGGATATGCCTTTACGACGCGCAGAAATCGCACATAGCCCATTTCATTGCTAGTTAGTTAGCTCTGTTTGCTGTTAGCTTGGTTAGCTTACATTAGCTCAAATAGCTGTTAGTGCTATAGAGCCATTGGGGGAAGTTAGAGCTGTCACACACAGCAGGACTGTGTTTTGCTTCATGCAGCTAGTTTAACAGCTGGTAGCTAACTAGCTCTCCTGTTGCCTATTTGTAGAGAGATTAACGGTCGCCACCCTCGTCCATAATGACATCACAGCGTCCTTTTCTCAGATATGGTCACAATCTAAAGTTAACGTTCTGAAGTTCATAAAAATACAAAACAAAAACAAACTTTCTGGCTCAGACTTCTCTTGTGAACCGGAGCTCGATGAAAACGAAGCAGCAGCGCCACAACACTCCGGGGCTACGCCAGCAACCTGTGTGTGACTAGGTGTGTATTAAAATTACGTGTATTAACACACTACTGATGTGTATTAACTGTGTATTAACCCCGTACTGATGTATAATAACTGTGTATTAACACAGTACAGATGTGTAAAAACTGTGTAATAACAAATTACAGATATGTAATAGCTGTGTAATAACACATTACAGATGTGTAATAGCTGTGTAATAACACATTACAGATATGTAATAACACATTACAGATATGTAATAGCTGTGTAATAAAACATTACAGATGTGTAATAGCTGTGTAATAACACATTACAGACGTGTAATAACTGTGTATTAACACAGTTCAGATGTGTAAAAACTGTGTATTAACACAGTTCAGATGTGTTAAAATTGTGTATTAACACCGTACGGATGTGCTATAACTGTACATTAACACAGTACTGATGTGTAATAACCGTATTGTCAAATTACAGATTTGTAATAACTGTGTATCAACGCAGTACAGATAACGGTGTATTACCATAGTACAGATGTGTAATAACTGTGTATTAACACCGTACGGATGTGTTATAACTGTATACGCCGTACATTAGTTCATCTGTTATTTAATGTTCTGACACGTTAAAGGGTTTGACATATTAGACATATGAAGTCCTAAGTGACAAAAAGAAGATAGTTGGTTCTATATTTTTTTGATATAATGATCTCTCTCACTCAAAAATAAGGGCATGAATACCTGCGAACGAACACAGAAGGAAAGACAAAGGCAGTCGGACGACCTCCCGCCGGAGGATAAAGAGAATAGTTTCCATGCAGTAATTGGGGGGGGGGGCAGCTGTTTACTTTGCCCCGTACTGATGATAGATGTTTCCCAGTGCTTCTCAATTAGTCCTTACACAGAAACCGAAAACTTTTTCCATTTTTCCATTTATTTTCTTAAGAATGTCAGTCTTTTTCTGGAACAGGTGAACACTCTTGTTGTTATTCCAAATACAGGTGTTATAGAATATACAGGACTCTTGTTTGGGAGAACTTACTTTAATCCACTAAATGTGTTTGTTTGTCTTACCTGATGATGTCTTCCAGGACGCACCATGTTTCTGTGCTGACTGACATCATTTCTGTGTGAAAATCTGCTCCACATGTGACGTGACTGAACACCTCCAGCAGGTCCTGCCGGCAGCGTTGGACCGGGAACATCTCCTGCTCCTGAAACTCCTCTAGAAGAAGGAAAGAACACAGACCACTGACACCAACAAGTAAACAAATACAAATATCAACCATTGCCAGTGTTTGGGTGGGCTGATACTATCGCGTAGGGAGTTTTCTGATTCTTCTCCACATGTTGTTTCATCGCTATAGTTAGCTAAGTGCAGGAAACGTTCGGATGCAGATACAGATTCTGAGAGGGATGGGAGTTTCCTGATGCAAAAAAACTGATAAAACAAACTCACCCTGGTCCTCCGTGAGAAGAGTAGTCTGGTTGTTTTGCAACTCGTCTTCAATTTTACTCATCTCATCATTGTACAAAGTCCCATTTTCAGGTTCATTAAAACCTGCAAAATCCATGACATGACATGACACAATATAACATGACATGACATAATATAAAATGATATGACATGATACGTCACAAAATAAAACACATTTATATAAAATCAAATACTAAATTAAATCCAGATTGATTAGATTGTTGGTTAAAACGGACTATATAAAGTTCCAACTATGAGACATTATTAATCTAGGATGATTTTTTCCAAATGTTTAATGGAAACTTAATTGTGAATGAAATGAAAATGGTCATTAGTGGCTATTAAGACTCAATGAATGAAAGGAAGTGTCATTGTTGTCAGTGCTGGACTCACTGACTGGTTCTTCCTCCGTCACGCCGGCCGCTGCCGATTCCACTGTGGGCACAGATTCACTCAACATACTGAATGTTCATGAAGCAAATCCAAAACATTCTGACATTTATCCATTAAAGGGAAACGCCCCAGTGAATGTGTGATACTTACCGAGGATGACGAGGTGCAAGAGCAGGTACAGGATCATGGTGCACAGAGCCGAGGGCATCATATGTCACCTCCGCAGCCGCTGGCTGACCTCCTGAATGAATCTGAAGATCTGAGCGCAAGTGGGTTAGAGAGCCCAACCCCCTGAGTGTGTGTGAGTCTCTGTGTGTGTGTGTGTGTGTGAGTGTGTCTTTCTGAGTGTGTGTGTGAGAGTGTGACTCTGTGTGTGTGTGTGTGTGTGTGTGTGTGTGTGTGTGTGTGTGTGTGTGTGTGTGTGTGTGTGTGTGTGTGTGTGTGTGTGTGTGTGTGTGTGTGTGTGTGTATCATGAGTGGATGCATGTAAACAGATGACCGTCCTGATGTTTCTCATGTAAACCCACCTACTGTCATGATGTTTCTCATGTAAACCCACCTACTGTCATGATGTTTCTCATGTAAACCCACCTACTGTCATGATGTTTCTCATGTAAACCCACCCTACTGTCATGATGTTTCTCATGTAAACCCACCTACTGTCATGATGTTTCTCATGTAAACCCACCCTACTGTCATGATGTTTCTCATGTAAACCCACCTACTGTCATGATGTTTCTCATGTAAAACCCACCTACTGTCATGATGTTTCTCATGTAAACCCACCTACTGTCATGATGTTTCTCATGTAAAACCCACCTACTGTCATGATGTTTCTCATGTAAAACCCACCTACTGTCATGATGTTTCTCATGTAAACCCACCTACCGTCATGATGTTTCTCATGTAAAACCCACCTACTGTCATGATGTTTCTCATGTAAAACCCACCTACTGTCATGATGTTTCTCATGTAAACCCACCTACTGTCATGATGTTTCTCATGTAAACTCACCTACTGTCATGATGTTTCTCATGTAAACCCACCTACTGTCATGATGTTTCTCATGTAAACCCACCTACTGTCATGATGTTTCTCATGTAAACCCACCTACTGTCATGATGTTTCTCATGTAAACCCACCTACTGTCATGATGTTTCTCATGTAAACCCACCTACTGTCATGATGTTTCTCATGTAAACCCACCTACTGTCATGATGTTTCTCATGTAAACTCACCTACTGTCATGATGTTTCTCATGTAAACCCACCCTACTGTCATGATGTTTCTCATGTAAACCCACCTACTGTCATGATGTTTCTCATGTAAACCCACCCTACTGTCATGATGTTTCTCATGTAAACCCACCTACTGTCATGATGTTTCTCATGTAAACCCACCTACCGTCATGATGTTTCTCATGTAAAACCCACCTACTGTCATGATGTTTCTCATGTAAACCCACCTACTGTCATGATGTTTCTCATGTAAAACCCACCTACTGTCATGATGTTTCTCATGTAAACCCACCTACTGTCATGATGTTTCTCATGTAAACTCACCTACTGTCATGATGTTTCTCATGTAAACCCACCTACTGTCATGATGTTTCTCATGTAAACCCACCTACTGTCATGATGTTTCTCATGTAAACCCACCTACTGTCATGATGTTTCTCATGTAAACTCACCTACTGTCATGATGTTTCTCATGTAAACCCACCTACTGTCATGATGTTTCTCATGTAAACCCACCTACTGTCATGATGTTTCTCATGTAAACCCACCTACTGTCATGATGTTTCTCATGTAAACCCACCTACTGTCATGATGTTTCTCATGTAAACCCACCTACTGTCATGATGTTTCTCATGTAAACCCACCTACTGTCATGATGTTTCTCATGTAAACTCACCTACTGTCATGATGTTTCTCATGTCAACCCACCTACTGTCATGATGTTTCTCATGTAAACCCACCTACTGTCATGATGTTTCTCATGTAAACCCACCTACTCTCATGATGTTTCTCATGTAAACCCACCTACTATCATGATGTTTCTCATGTAAACCCACCTACTGTCATGATGTTTCTCATGTGAACCCACCCTACTGTTCTGATAACTCTCATGTAAACCCACCTAACGTCATGATGTTTCTCATGTAAACCCACCTACTGTCATGATGTTTCTCATGTAAACCCACCTACTGTCATGATGTTTCTCATGTAAACTCACCTACTGTCATGATGTTTCTCACGTAAACCCACCTACTGTCATAATGTTTCTCATGTGAACCCACCCTACTGTCATGATGTTTCTCATGTAAACCCACCTACTGTCATGATGTTTCTCACGTAAACCCACCTACTGTCATGATGTTTCTCATGTAAACTCACCTACTGTCATGATGTTTCTCACGTAAACCCACCTACTGTCATGATGTTTCTCATGTAAACCCACCTACTGTCATGATGTTTCTCATGTAAACCCACCTACTGTCATGATGTTTCTCATGTAAACCCACCTACTGTCATGATGTTTCTCATGTGAACCCACCCTACTGTTCTGATAACTCTCATGTAAACCCACCTAACGTCATGATGTTTCTCATGTAAACCCACCTACTGTCATGATGTTTCTTATGTAAACCCGACTACTGTCATGATGTTTCTCATGTAAACCCACCTACTGTCATGATGTTTCTCATGTCAACCCACCTACTGTCATAATGTTTCTCATGTAAACCCACCCTACTGTCATGATGTTTTTCATGTAAACCCACCCTACTGTTCTGATAACTCTCATGTAAACCCACCTACTGTCATGATGTTTCTCATGTAAACCCACCCTACTGTTCTGATAACTCTCATGTAAACCCACCTACTGTCATGATGTTTCTCATGTAAACCCACCTACTGTCATGATGTTTCTCCTGTTAACCCAAATAACGTCATGATGTTTCTCATGTAAAGCCACCTACTGTCATGATGTTTCTCATGCAAACCCACCTAACGTCATGTTTCTCATGTAAAGCCACCTACTGTCATGATGTTTCTCATGCAAACCCACCCTACTGTCATGATGTTTCTCATGTAAACCCACCTACTGTCATGATGTTTCTCATGTAAACCCACCTACTGTCATGATGTTTCTCATGTCAACCCACCTACTGTCATGATGTTTCTCATGCAAACCCACCTACTGTCATGATGTTTCTCATGTAAACCCACCTACTGTCATGATGTTTCTCATGTAAACCCACCTACTGTCATGATGTTTCTCATGTAAACCCACCTACTGTCATGATGTTTCTCATGCAAACCCACCCTACTGTCATGATGTTTCTCATGTAAACCCACCCTACTGTCATGATGTTTCTCATGTAAACCCACCTACTGTCATGATGTTTCTCATGTAAACCCACCTACTGTCATGATGTTTCTCATGTAAACCCACCCTACTGTCATGATGTTTCTCATGTAAACCCACCCTACTGTCATGATGTTTCTCATGTAAACCCACCCTACTGTCATGAGGTTTCTCATGTAAACCCAGATACTGGCATGATGTTTATGTAGAGAAGATCTTTGCGGCTGCTCAGGGGTGATCCTCCTCCAGAGAAGAACGTTGTTTCCTTATCTTCCACCTGTCATGTTGTTCATTTTCCTTCTTGTAGCACCAAGCATGTTTGATCTTCTGCTGTCCCCTTAATTCACCCATCAAACAAAACAATAAATAATAAAGCTATCTCTTATACGTCTGCGACAGAAGAGGAGCAGGAGTCAAGGGAAAGGTTTCCAAGATGGAGGTGAGAGCAGCTCTGCTCCATGGTTCAGAGACGCCGGTTCTGACCAGAAGACAGGAGACAGAGCTGGAGGTGTTCAGATGTTCTCTGGGTGTACAACATTAGTCTTAGTCTAATGTCTCAACATCCTAGTCTTAGTCTAACATCTCAACATCCTAGTCTTAGTCTAATGTCTCAACATCCTAGTCTTAGTCTAACATCTCAACATCCTAGTCTTAGTCTAACATCTCAACATCCTAGTCTTAGTCTAACATCTCAACATCCTAGTCTTAGTCTAACATCTCAACATCCTAGTCTTAGTCTAACATCTCAACATCCTAGTCTTAGTCTAACATCTCAACATCCTAGTCTTAGTCTAACATCTCAACATCCTAGTCTTAGTCTAACATCTCAACATCCTAGTCTTTCTTAGTCTAACATCTCAACATCCTATTCTTAGTCTAACATCTCAACATCCTAGTCTTAGTCTAACATCTTGACATCCTAGTCTTAGTCTCACATCTCAACATCCTAGTCTTAGTCTAACATCTCAACATCCTAGTCTTAGTCTCACATCTCAACATCCTAGTCTTAGTCTAACATCTTAACATCCTAGTCTTAGTCTAACATCTTAACATCCTAGTCTTAGTCTAACATCTCAACATCTTAGTCTTAGTCTTCGACTCCCAATCTTTGCCATCAAATACATGAAGGTCAAAAAGTCCGGTTTTTGAAATATCTTTGAAATGACAGTAAACATTCAGATATTTTTTTCGCTCTAGTCTCAAAGCCACCCCTGTAGACCCCCGTGGAAAATCCCGGTCATGTTCACACACCTGCTGGATTATAATAAACGTCAGGGAGCTTCTCATCAGAGTATTTACCGGCTGTTTCCTCTTTGCTTTTCCCAGATTCTGGATGAGAAGACCAGGAGTTGGAGGGGAGCATAGGCTTCACGAGAGGTGGCATCTAAGTGGAGAAGAGTCTAGAATCTAAATGGCCACCCAGGGTGCCACCCCCACCAAAGGTGCAACATGATAGGTCGTTTGTCTTGTCTGTCAATTGTCTATCATTTGTACTCTTTGGTTCTCTAAACCAAAACAAACATTTTACGGTGCTGTGATACCGGCAAAACTATCATTATTTAATTTGATCAATGCACATCTGTGTTCACCGCTGTTGTTGTTACGGTCGTGGAGCCACTGAAATCATAGGAACTCCAACAACATGTTGTTACCGGAGTAAACAGACAAACGCAGACAACGACAACTTCAGCCAACTCAGTTAGCTTAATGCTAACATATCATGGGAATTGCCATTTACATGCTAACGGGATTAGCAATGACTGTGACCATCATCAAATGATTAACAAGTACAATTAAACTATTTCACTTTCCATTCATATTTTTCAGTTAAAGGTGAGAGAGTGTTTGTGATGAGACGCTGCTCTGAACATCTTTCTGGTGATGAAGAGGAGCTCCGTCGAACCGGCTTCTGTATTTTCCACATTCATGCATCACTTTTCAGGTTCACACTAGAGAGTACACACCAAGTTCATGAGTGTTTGTTACTTAACATATTTGGAGATGGATATTTCTTTGAATATGTAAATAGTTATTTATTAACAGTTATTAATTTTGAGATATGGAATAGAGTGATCTTATTTTTCAGATATTTATTTAGAATGGTCACAAATCTTAGTTTCTTTTGCTATGTAAATAGTCATTTATCTGTTTTTATCGACTTATGTCAAATTAAGATGTTTACGGTGATTATTCATTCACGAATGGTAATTTATTATAATTTGTAGATAATTATTTATATTAACTTAAGATTAATGATGGTTATCAATTTGCAGTACAGGAAGTAAATGATTCCCTTTTATTTGACTAGTTTATTAGTGAACCCATCCGTCACATGCTTTGCTGCTCCGCCCACTTTATTACCAATATTGTTTACACTGTGATATTTATACTCATTATTATTTTATAAGTATTATAGTGGAATAATCTGAAGGACTACACAATAGTAATAATGAGAGCATTTCTCTGATTGTTTTGTTTTCTTTCATGATTGTGTTTTGTATTTGCTCTTACACGCTGCTAATCCAAGATCTATGGAACTGTTCATTGTTTCTGTAACAGTGATAATAAAAGTTCTATTCTATTCTATTCTATTCTGCAGGTTTTACCAGCTCTTAATCCTGAGAGTGAAGCTTTTTGAGTGAGGAGAGAGTTTTACTTTTGGACAGATTGTATGAATATAATCTTGATAATCTCTAACGTGAACTATATCAGGGAAGGGAAGTTGTTCCGAGGAAAGCTGAGTGTGGGAATGACCTGTTCAGTGTAGTGGACTTTTCTTCTCTCATTGAACCACTCAAGGAAGAATTTGGGGGATTTTTTTCCGCTGGTGTTGCATAGCTGTGCTTCTTGCCTATTGGCAGTGCTGGTGTGTGTAGCTAGAAAGATCTACTGCTGTCTATGAATTTTTATGTAAATGGAATGGAATTACAACTTCCTGCTTTTTGGATCATATCTACCATGGGGTACATGCAAACAATTTTAAGTTACTGTAAATTATTTTCTACTTCCTCGCACGCGCAAGTTGATTATTATGCACGCCTTTTTACCCCAAATGAAAAGTTTTGTTACTTATTTCATATTTGTTATTAAAATTTGCCACCCTTCTCTGAGTTTGTGTCCCAACCTGGCCACCCAATCAAACACTTCCTAGGCCCCTGGAGGGGAGCCTGATGAATGGACAAATGGACACCAGTGAGAACCCACGGAAGTTCTGGATGGACGCGTCCTGTCAGACAGTTTATAGGTGGATCTGTGAGAATTGCGTTTGAATCATCCAAGAACTTTTTATTTCTCAGTTCTTATTGTACTTAGGGCAGTTTTTTTATACAAAGTATATGTATACATTCATTCTTAATCATTACAATAAAGCAATGTTTAGTCACCAGCGTCCAAATTCACCATCACTCCATGCAGAGAATAATGACATCATCCGTCAGTCAATTTCCCTTTTCAAGCGGCCTCTGCTTCAGTCACAGGATAAAAAACACTCATTTTCAAATGTTGAACCTGATAAAAATATAAAACTGAGCACATAAGTGGTTTTTAAACATTTGGATCTGCATCCACTTCTAACTTCCACTTCACCGACTCTTGATAGAACCACTGTTGGGGGGAAACGCAGGCACAGTTACCCTCTGATCACCAGCGTCTTGAATTAGAGCCATCTCTTAAAAACGTGAACGAAGGTCCGAGGCCCGATGGATGGTTTTTATGTTCACCTGTCCGTCTGTGGCTCTGAACTACAAACTCGCTGGTTCCTCGACGGAAGCCGTGGGGCATTAACACGACGGCGAGGCGTCAAAGAGTCACTGATCCTCCTCATGAATACAAGGAAGTTCAAGAAAAGACAACCGTGATGTGAGGAGAAGTGTGGAATGACATCATCTCTTTTATTCCCACGCTCAAGGAGATAAGAGAGGAAACTGTGAAGCACCTAGACGTCTTTTAAGGATTGTAGCTGCTCTCCTGTCATCCTGATACTTCTGGATGGTTGTACACAGTTTCATGATCATTTCAGATGTTGTTAAGCTGACAGAACTAACAGGCCGGCGTTCAGCAGCTCTAACGTTCCTCGTGTTCCTCAGTTTAATGTCAAAACGCCATTAGTTATTAATTTCATTCATTGGTCTTCAGACATTTTCTCATTAATTCATATATTTGACCATTTCTTTAAAAATGCATTCCAACATTGAAACTGAAATCTGATAAGAAGTTTCACTCATGACCTCAGATGTGAACCTCAAGGTGTTGAGTTTATTTAAAGTCTGCGTAGGAATTCATGGTCTGGAATTGAAAAATCATCTGCAGGAGGTTGGAAGCCAGTCCATCTTTTATATGTTGAGATATTTCTTCAGAGAAGAAGAATAAAAAATCCTTTATTGATCACATACAGTCATGCACAGTACAACTATTCTCTGCATTTGACCCAGTGGGTGGAGCCTTTGAAGCGCCTGGGGAGCTAGGGTTTCAGGGTCATGCTCAAAGACCCTATGACAAGTAGACCCTGGAGGGACTCGAACTGACTACCTTCTGATTGGGAGATAGCTGCTCCTCCCACTGAGCTACAGCCGCCCCTTAAACATGAAACCTTTGGCCTTATAAGAGATCAACAAAAAGACTAGGAGTGACCTTCTGGGGCATCATTCACGCGGGCACCATCATTTAAGGCTGTGCATCATTTGGGCCACATGGGGGCGCAGAAAGAGTTTATGATGTCAGAATGTCAGGTGGGATGGGAGTCTTTATTGTCCAGTCCCACAGAAGAGCCAAAGTAGCACAAAAAAAAACACACAATGCATCACAGAGCTGTTTCACAATAGTGAACAGGTGGTTTTAATGTTATGGCTGAATTGTGTGGGTTGATCTGTTGATCTGATGGTGTCTATAACTACTCTTGTTTGGCTTTTCTTCTCCTGCACAGTCTCATGCATACGATTCTAACTGATGCCACCACGACGGCCGTCAGGACCAGTAAGGCTGCTACCAAAAGGCCCAGAACGTCAAGAGAATGATAAACGTACCAGGGCATCTTGTAAGACTCTGTGCGTAAGTGGGCGGCACCTTTGTGCCTCATAACAAATTCAATCCAATAAAGGGCCGTTTCCAGAGGACGCATTGGTTTGTCCCGATGCAGTGCTGAGAGACGTTTCATGTTATGACTGTACGAGGGATCGTCTAGAACTTCTTGTATTGCTTCCAGGAAGTTCTGGCTAGTCAGTTTGGTTGCGTCCACCTTCTTAGCTGCTCCTCTTGCTTCCAATCTCAAAACGTTCTCGAACTGGTCAAAGAGAAGGGGAATGCCTACTATGGGTACTCCATGGTAGATGGACTCATACACACTGTTGGTTCCGCAGTGGGCCACGAACGCTCTGATCTTCGGGTGACCCAGGAGGTCATTCTGGGGCAACCATTCTAGCAGTAGAGTGTTGTTGCCTAAATTCTTTGGGCGCTCGCCGGCATGTCTCCAAATGACCTTTTGGGGAAGCTGGGCAAAGGCGGCGGCGATTTCAGAGGTTATGTCCATGGGAAGACCTTTGACCAGCGTACCGAGGGACATCAGGATGAATCCATGTTCTCCAGAACTTTGAACAAACTCCTCCAGGTCTGCTGGTAACGGCGCTGCAGGTTTACACTGAAAACCGCCGATGTAGACGATGTTTGGCATGGTTGGTCTGGGGAATTCAAAGACAAAATCCACCCTCATGAGCCAGATGTCAGCTCCTTGGAGAAGTTGGTAGAAGTTTACATCTGGACCAAAGTACCTGTCTACAAGTTTATCATAGTGGCAAATAACGAAAAATCTCTCGATGCATTTGTTGAAAAAATAGTGGAACGTGTTCTTCAGCCTTTGCAAAAACGTCATTTTATCCAACACAGCATGACCTGGAGCTGGGACGTAGGACGGCGGAGATGGAGCCACCACGAAGTGGCCTTCTCCACTGGTGATCCATCTCACGTTAAACACAGTGGGCAGCTTGAGTTCATGGGCAACCAGAACTCCCACAGGCAATCCTGGATCAATCAGAACCATGTCAAACTGAGTTTTCCGCATACTCTGCATCAGAGTCTTGTTCTCAAATATCTCTACTCCCAGCATGCTGGCCTGTTCGTGGATGTTAGACAGTGAGCCGAGCATTTCCCAGTAGAACTTCACAAAGCCAATGAGAGAAACACCTTCTCTTTGGATCGCCAGCATCTTGACGAGGAAGGTTATGAAGAAGTCCTGCTGCTCGACGGACATAGCGCCTGGTAGGGTGATGGTGATGGAGCGGTAATGTGGAGCCTCTTCTTTGATGTACCAGCTGGTGGCTGTGCGGACCACCGTGACCTCGTGGCCTCTGGAATGGAGGCTCTGAATCATGAGGTCCATGTTGACCCAATGGCTGCCATCCATAGGAAACACCAGAATCTTCCCACCGTGGACGCTGGTTGGTGAGTGCGTCAGAAGAGACGCACTCACCAACAGAAGCAGAAGTGAAACCCTGGAGATGCTCCCCATGGATGTAGACTGTAAAGAACCAACAGACGAGTTTAATCAGTACCAGCAAGGTCTGCAGTAAAGATCCGTCAGATACGTCTGGGGTACTGCATTCCATTCTGCTGGTAATCCCAGACAAACAGAACCACAACCGCCTGCAGACTTCACTGAGGTCGGGTCTACTTCAATAAACAATTTATATTCTTCTCCCTTTGTCAACAGGAAAGGACAAAAACATTTGACTCAGCATTTATCCTGATCAAAACATAAACAAATGTAAATGAAACGTTTCCTAACCTCTGACATCAAGAACTTAAGAAATGTATAACATGTCTGATCACTGAATAAAACCCTGAACCAATAACCGTTTAAAACCTTCATATATGCTGATATATCACTGCAGATAGACAAACAGCAACAGACAGACAGTTAGAGTTACAGACAGACAGACAGACAGACGGACAGGTAAAGTTACAGAATGACAGACAGTTAACGTTACAGACAGACAGACAGTTAAAGTTACAGACAGACAGACAGTGAAAGTTACAGAATGACAGACAGACACACAGACAGTTAAAGTTACAGACAGACAGAGAGTTAAAGTTACAGACAGACAGACAGTTAAAGTTACACAGAGACAGACAGACAGTTAAAGTTACACAGAGACAGTTAAAGTTACAGACAGACAGACAGTTAAAGTTACAGACAGACAGACAGTTAAAGTTACAGAATGACAGACAGACAGACAGACAGTTAAAGTTACAGACAGACAGACAGTTAAAGTTACAGACAGACAGACAGTTAAAGTTACACAGAGACAGACAGACAGTTAAAGTTACAGACAGACAGTTAAAGTTACAGACAGACAGACAGTTAAAGTTACAGACAGACAGACAGTTAAAGTTACAGAATGACAGACAGACAGACAGACAGTTAAAGTTACAGACAGACAGACAGTTAAAGTTACAGACAGACAGACAGTTAAAGTTACACAGAGACAGACAGACAGTTAAAGTTACACAGAGACAGTTAAAGTTACAGACAGACAGACAGTTAAAGTTACAGACAGACAGACAGTTAAAGTTACAGACAGACAGACAGTTAAAGTTACACAGAGACAGACAGACAGTTAAAGTTACAGACAGACAGACAGACAGTTAAAGTTACAGACAGACAGACAGTTTAAGTTACACAGAGACTGACAGACAGTTAAAGTTACAGACAGACAGACAGTTAAAGTTACACAGAGACAGACAGACAGACGGTTAAAGTTACAGACAGACAGACAGACAGACAGTTAAAGTTACAGACAGACAGTTAAAGTTACACAGAGACAGACAGACAGACAGTTAAAGTTACAGACAGACAGACAGACAGACAGACAGTTAAAGTTACAGACAGACAGTTAAAGTTACAGACAGACAGACAGACAGACAGACAGTTAAAGTTACAGACAGACAGACAGTTAAAGTTACACAGAGACAGACAGACAGTTAAAGTTACAGACAGACAGACAGACAGACAGTTAAAGTTACAGACAGACAGACAGTTTAAGTTACACAGAGACTGACAGACAGTTAAAGTTACAGACAGACAGACAGTTAAAGTTACACAGAGACAGACAGACAGACGGTTAAAGTTACAGACAGACAGACAGACAGACAGTTAAAGTTACACAGAGACAGACAGACAGACAGTTAAAGTTACAGACAGACAGACAGACAGACAGTTAAAGTTACAGACAGACAGTTAAAGTTACAGACAGACAGACAGACAGACAGACAGTTAAAGTTACAGACAGACAGACAGTTTAAGTTACACAGAGACTGACAGACAGTTAAAGTTACAGACAGACAGACAGTTAAAGTTACACAGAGACAGACAGACAGACAGTTAAAGTTACAGACAGACAGACAGACAGACAGACAGTTAAAGTTACAGACAGACAGACAGACAGTTAAAGTTACAGACAGACAGACAGTTACTTGCAGAACTTGTAGAACTTCTAGTCTAGTGTAAAAAGGCAGCTGGGTCACATGTAGACAAATTTATTGTTTTTATTTTCAGCTCTTTATTTTATTAGTCTATTATCATTTATTCTTCATCTTCAGGTTGTTCCCTTCAGGATTCTCCACCGCAGATCTCCTCTTTGATCCTCCCCTTCTCCTCCTGCCTGCAGCTCCATCTCCAGCATCCTTCTACCAGTAGATCCACTATCCCTCCTCTTCTTCACGGGTCAGAACCATCTCAGTCTGTCCTCTCTGACTTTGTCTCCAGGACGTCTCACCTGGACTGTCCCTCTGATGTCTCCTTTCTAATCCTGTCCTTCCTGTGAGAAGATGGGACTGAAGGTTCTCAAGGGGCGGTCTAATTTAATTCACCCCTCGAACACCCACACAGGTAAATGTGAGGAACTGTCAACTGGGACCTCGGCTACCTGAGGAGTAAGTTCTTGTGTATAGCTGCTCATTCCCTCTGCATTGGTGAAACCTCATCTGTGACCCGGAACAGAACCACAGACAATTACACAAATAGAATAAACCAAAACAACAACACATCCTTTTATCCTTTTAAAGAAACACATATTTGTTAGATGAAGGCTCCTAGAATCTGTAGTTTACTCACTACGAGTAAAAAGTCGATTAAAAGATAATACTTTTTACCCTATTTGTCTGACTTATTTCCCAGAACTATATAACCCGAAACATAGACAGTGATTGCAGTATTTTTACTCCAGTAGAGGATCTGAATACACAAACGGTTTAAAATGTAATTATGGCTTTCTATAAATCTACACCCTCATCTCTGGATTCTAGACTCATGGGAACTAAAGCGGAAGGAAACTACAGAACGGAGAAAAGGAAGCGGGTGTTTGCTCTGACTGATCCAGTTGAGTGTTGAAGGTTCAAGTTCCTGCAGACTCTAATCGCTGATCTGCTAGTCGGCATTCAGCAGCTCTTTCTCTCCTGGCAGAACCTCCATTCACGACAGGCAGGAGGAAAACATCAACACTTCACATCCTCTGACAGGAACACTAACAGAGTGCTGTATCGCCGACTTCCACTCATCAAAAACTGACGACCGGCTTTTTTCTCCAGCACAACTTGTTTCAGCAAAACAGAGTCAGACGAGAAAACAAATCTCCTACCTTAACTCTCCGACAAAGAGCAGAACTGGGAAACAACATTGTGAGTCTTCAAGGAGTGAAGCCCGGTTCCACTTGCACAGAATCAGAGCTCTGACCACATTGGTATGTTATGTAAGGCTGAGAGGGCGCTGGGGGAGGGGCGCCTCCACGAATGGACTTCAGACTGATGTGGAAACACTTTCCTCTCAGAGCCCGCCCCCCTCTCTGCTCCATACCTACTCCTATAGGACACTCACTCACTCACACACCCAGTCACTCACTCACTCACTCACATACCCACTCACTCACTCACTCACTCACTCACTCACTCACCCACCCACTCACTCACACACTCACTCACACACCCAGTCACTCACTCACTCACACACCCTCCCACTCACCCACTCACTCACCCACTCACTCACTCACCAACCCACCCACTCACCCACTCACTCACTCACTCACTCACTCACCCTCCCACTCACCCACTCACTCCCCCACTCACTCACTCACCCACCCACTCACCCACTCACTCACTCACTCACCCACTCACCCACTCACTCACTCAGTCACTCACTCACACACCCTCCCACTCACTCCCCAACCCACCCACTCACTCACTCACTCACTCACCCACTCACCCACTCACTCACCCACTCACTCACTCACCAACCCACCCACTCACCCACTCACTCACTCACTCACTCACACACCCTCCCACTCACTCACTCACTAGCCACACGATCCCTGTCCCCCTGGGCCCTCTGGACCAGAACGTTTTGGACAGCCAGGCGCTGGAGCTCCATGACTTTAGCTCCCCGACTCACCCCAGAACCCCGAGGGTCGCTCTGACACTTTCACCTCCACTAATGTGGTTCCTCTCTGAAAACGGACCCTGGGAAGCCTCGGACTAGAAGGGCAACAGAACCCTAGGTGCTTACTGTGTTTGAGAGGTTCACACAGTGACCGGTACCGTCCGGTACCGTCCGGTACAGTCGGCGGTTCCTGAGTATCTGCGGACTGACTACAGGAAGTCTCCCAGCAGACCCGAGAGGACGGATGAGCGCCACAGAGGAGATGGGTTCTGTTAGGAGAGCGAAGAGAAGAAGTTCTGGGGATGTGCTGTCGGAGAGAATCCACCAGACACTCCTGAGATGCACCTGAAGGACCGGTTCCTCCCTGACTTGGTGTTTGTGATGAGCAGCGCTGACGGACCTCATTGTCGGAACCAGGAACTCTTTACAGGGTTCAGACGGAACCTTTAAATTCAGACTGGATTTAAACACAAAGTGTGTTTCCGACAACATTTCACTAAATGTCCCGTTTTTCACGCGTCAGCGGCGACTAACGAGGGATTCGTGAATCCGCGTTACTCGGGGGGGGCTGGGAGCTCGCTTCTTTTTCCTTTTATTGTTGAAGTCTCTCTCTTCGTGTCTCTCTGCTCCGTGTGTGCGTGAATCCGTTTCCTCCTACATTGTTGAATGATGTCACCTGTCGTCGGCCCTCACCTGTTTCCCACCTGTCCTCGTTACTCGGTGGGTTTAAGTCAGTGTCCTGCTCTTCCTCTTCCTCTCAGCGTTAGATCCTGTTAACCTGCATCATCGCCCGCTTCCTGTCCCGTCCGAGGTTCTGTTTCCATCCTGATCATATGTTTGGACTTTTCGTGGGTCGAGATTTTCATCTCTTTTGCTTTAATTCTTTTTTGATGATCATTTTCATCCAAGTCAAATATTTACTTTGACATTTTTACTTCTGAGTTTTTGATTGAACTGGACTTTTGTTACATTCTTTTGACTGAAACCAAACACAAACAACGGCAACAAGTTAAGGCTCAGTGACCAAGATCGTGCGTCCGATCGATCGATCGATCGATCGATCAATCAATCAATCAATCAATCAATCAATCAATCAATCAATCAATCAATCAATCAATCAATCAATCAATCAATCAATCAATCAATCCAACTTTATTCATGTAGCACATTTCTTAACAATAAATGGAATCATCATCTCGGGATCTTCCTGGTCATAACTCAAGACATTATTTATGGATCATTATCAAATTTTCTATACCGCCAAAGACGTGAGTGAGAGGAAGAACCGGATCGACTCGGGAAAGTTCGGTTGAATACTTCTGACACTAGGAGGAGCTTTATCTCCAAAAGTTTTTGGGCCATCATTTCTTAAGCGTTGGTTTGATTTAGTCCAAATCTGGTGCAGATGAATGGACTCGAGGATTTGGACCTTTAATGTTGTACATTAGTCGTACATTAGTCTGATAGGGTCCTGAGTTTAGTCACTAGGGGGAACTTTTTATTTACCGGTTCAGTCAGGGGGATCGCATGTACAAAGCAGGAGATGGGGGACTTTTCGTAGCACATGCTATTGTAGCATCCCCTATCAGCGGTTATAATGTTATGGCTGATCAGTGCATCCCGTTCTTGGCTGAAGACTTAGCTTCTTGCACCCTTGCATGCACCGCACAACTACGACCACCAGGTGGTGCTGCAAACAGGCGGAGAAAAGCCTGTCGGTTTAATCTTTAATCATTCCTACCTAATTCAAATAAAAAATTCAAAGATACATTTGTCCTTTGAATCTATGTTCAATCAATCAATAATAATTAAATGTATTATTATTATTATTATTATTCTGTAAAATCATAGGTAACTTCATTTACGAGTTAAACTCGGCGCTTCTAGACTCTTTTTAAAAAATCACCGAGACACACGACGTGAGCCAGACCCAGACCCAGAGGGGCTTTATTGCATACACAGGTGACACAAGAGGGTTCACACAGGTGACACAAGAGGGTTCACACAGGTAAAGCTGACTCTGGCAGAATACTGAGTACTACCACGGATCGCTTCTACTGGGGGTCTCGTCCCAAACGGACCTTTGATGAACCTCCAGCTTCATGATGGCCCTGCCCAGAGGGGACATGGTCACCATGATGTCCAAAATCTTTCCGTCATGGATGAGACACGAGCCGTTGGCTTCCTGTCGCTTGAATAATTTACTCTCTTTGTTGTACATTTCTTCGAATAGATCGTCATCGCACTTTTTTTGCAGGTCGAAGAACCCGACCGCCACCCAGTTCTTGTATAAGGTGTTGCTGTAGGGCACGGAGAACATGACGGCCAGCCTCTCCTTCGCCTCCCGGCCTCCTCTCTCCAGAACATCGTAGGTCAGGACGCCCACCGCTCCCGTGGCTTTTGCAGAGGTCTTGCTGAAGTTGCACACCTCCACTTTGTTCGGGCGCACGATGGGCTGCGGGGGGCTGTGGCAGCTGCCGCTCTTGAGGTAGACCCTGGTTCGTGAGGCGAACAGGAGAAAGGAGAAATAAAAGTCTGTTCAGAAAGCGGATGTAACGATGTCAGAGCGAACATCACGTGTTCATAATGCTATAATACTATAATATATAATATATAATATATAATATATAATATAATACTATAATAACAATACATTTTACTCTTACTATAATAATAATACATTTTATTTATACTATAATAACAATACATTTTATTCTTACTATAATAATAATACATTTTATTCATACTATAATAATAATACATTTTATTCATACTATAATAATAATACATTCTATTCATACTATAATAATAATACATTTTATTAATACTATAATAATAATACATTTTATTCATACTATAATAATAATATATTTAATTTATACAGCAATAATAGTAATAATAATACATTTTATTCATTCATTCATCCAAGCCGAGAGGCGGGTACATCCTGGTCCCTCATCCCTCTCCAGTACTTGAACACGCAAACTCCGCACAGAAAGGCCGGCAGACATAACCGCTGACCGCTGACCGCTGACCGCTGCGCCACCCACATTATATTCATACTATAATAATACTAATAATATTATAATAATAATAACAATAATTATACATTTTATTTATACTATAATAATAATAGTAATAATAATACATTTTATTGTAATAATTAACTGTAATAGTAACAATAATAATACATTTTATTTATACTATAATAATAATAGTAATAATAATACATTTTATTGTAATAATTAACTGTAATAGTAACAATAATAATACATTTTATTTATACTATAATAATAAGAATAGATTTTTGCAGGCGTCTCCGTTCGATCTTGAACTTACTTTGGGTCCAGCAGGCAGAAGTTAAGGGTGTGGTTGCAGATCTCAATGGTGACGTTTCTACTGCTCTGCTGGTTGGCAGCCAGAGACTCTGCTGATTCAGACATGTTGTCGCTTCAAGGCTGCGACAGACGGACAGACGGACAGACGGACAGACGGACAGACAGACAGACAGGTGAGCAGAGAGGAATTAAACTTGTGTCGCTCCTCTCACAGAAGAGGCTCCTTGTTCAATCCTTGACTTAACTCCTTCTTCAGTAAAGTGTCTCACCTGCTCGATTCCGTCTGATGAATCTGATCCGGACCGCAGACCCGGGTTCTGTTTCTGACAGCTTCTTGTAGGGGACTGAGTGACACCTAAACCTCTCCCAACCCGTCCCCTCCCACTGTTCACGCCCTCTGCTCTCCGCCAGGTGTCTGTTTGTGCACCGTCCTCACCTGAGGCGTGAAGGCACGACAAGAATGAGAACATGAAGGCATGGTTACATGAAGGCATGGTTACATGAAGGCATGAGGACATGAAGGCATGAGGACATGAAGGCACGGTTACATGAAGGCATGAGGACATGAAGGCATGAGGACATGAAGGCATGAGGACATGAACACATGAAGACATGAAGGCATGAGGACATGAACACATGAAGACATGAAGGCATGAGGACATGAACACATGAAGACATGAAGGCATGAGGACATGAACACATGAAGACATGAAGGCATGAGGACATGAAGGCATGAGGACATGAAGGCATGAGGACATGAAGGCATGAGGACATGAACACATGAAGACATGAAGGCATGAGGACATGAAGGCATGAGGACATGAACACATGAGGACATGAAGGCATGAGGACATGAACACATGAGGACATGAAGGCATGAGGACATGAACACATGAAGACATGAAGGCATGAGGACATGAAGGCATGAGGACATGAAGGCATGAGGACATGAAGGCATGAGGACATGAACATATGAAGACATGAAGGCATGAGGACATGAAGGCATGAGGACATGAACACATGAGGACATGAAGGCATGAGGACATGAACACATGAAGACATGAAGGCATGAGGACATGAACACATGAAGACATGAAGGCATGAGGACATGAAGGCATGAGGACATGAAGGCATGAGGACATGAAGGCATGAGGACATGAAGGCATGAGGACATGAACACATGAAGACATGAAGGCATGAGGACATGAAGGCATGAGGACATGAACACATGAGGACATGAAGGCATGAGGACATGAAGGCATGAGGACATGAAGGCATGAGGACATGAAGTTGGGGCGTAGGTAACGTTACTTGAAGCCGGTTTGTTGAGTTCTGGACGGGCCGGTTCTAAATTCCTCCCTGTTTCTCTCTGACTCACTTTTAGTTTGTCAATCTGGGGTTTTGTTTTTCTGCCTTCCAAGTCTAGAGAGTAGAACCTTTTCTTTTCTGGGTCAGAGGTGATAATAACATATTCATCCTCTCATGAGAAGGTTGGCCACTACATCTCGTGAACGGTTGAATACTGCCTCTGCAGATCTGTGTGAACGGGTGAATGCTGCCTCTGCAGCTGTGTGTGAACGGGTGAATGCTGCCTCTGCAGATCTGTGTGAACGGGTGAATGCTGCCTCTGCAGCTGTGTGTGAACGGGTGAATACTGCCTCTGCAGATCTGTGTGAATGGGTGAATGCTGCTTCTGCAGATCTCTGTGAATGGGTGAATGCTGCCTCTGCAGCTGTGTGTGAACGGGTGAATACTGCCTCTGCAGATCTGTGTGAATGGGTGAATGCTGCTTCTGCAGATCTCTGTGAACGGGTGAATACTGCCTCTGCAGATCTGTGTGAATGGGTGAATGCTGCCCCGTGTGGCATGCGGACCCCAGAGGAACCACCCACCATGTGTTTGATGTAATGAAGGGATTAAATCACTCAGTCACTTATTTCATTGACCTGAGACAAAGTGAGGATGACTCAGAGACTCGTTAGTTTGAGCTTTTATTATCATTTTTTTATGGGAAGCATCTTCAAACATCTGCAGGAACGTTTGCATCGGTTCTTACACTGGACCACATAACAGAACCATCATTTGTTGCGGAACATTTGAATCTCTCGGCGCCACTAAGACGTTCAATGGGTCATGGCGTCGTACAGCTCCAGCTTCACGATGGCCCCGCCTCCGTCGGACATGCAGGCCCTGAAGTCGAGCCCCTTCCCCGTAAACTTAACCCCCGAGCCATCGGCCTCCTGCCGCACAAAGCGTTGATCTTTTTCATCGTTGTACATCGTGTCGTAAAGCTTCTCGTCACAGACTTGCGACATTTCAAAGAGGCCCAACCCGATCAAGTTCTTGTAGATGTTGTAGTCGAACGGCACGGAGAACATGACGGCCATCTTCCCGACGCGGGAGTGCTTCCGCCTGTCGTGCAGTTCGTAGGTCATGACGCCCACGGCGCCCGATGCTGTGTTGTCATCCTTGGTGAAGGAACAAACCTCCATCGCGTTGGTGAGCAAGGTTGGCGTAGGAGGACTGTTGACGTAGCCGCTGTACATGTAGACCCTGGAGGGTGGAGGAGGTGGAGGACATCATTACAGGCTGTCTGACGCTGAATAGGATCAATAAAGTTATACATACATTTGTACTTTAGACGGCGTACAGAGATGTTATCAGCGCCAACAACTTAACAGAACTTAACAACCATCAAACCAGGCTTTTACTTTGGCATCTCTCCACCAATAGGAATCCTGAACTGATGTCAGCTGACTAGTGATGGGTGGAGCAAAATTGCCTTTGGGCCACATTCAACAAGTACAATTAGAAAAGATATGTGTCCTTTTTTTTTGATGGCGGTTAAAAACGCCTCTCAGCTGTTTGATGTGTCACATCCCGACCAGGACCTAGAAAGTCCTCCTCTGCAGGGAGGCGCTCTCCAGAGTAATCAAGTACTGCACAATGAGACGAAGGTGCGGCAGCAGCGCCGTTGGACGTGTGAATCCACAGGAAAGTCAGAAACACATGAACCCTGATGCCACGTCTACTGTGTTGTGTGTTTTCAAAGGTTCTCTTCAAAGGAACCGGTCTTTAGTGATGAAACTCTAATGAGACAAATAGACAGTATTTTATACGGAACCACCTGATGACTCCAATTAAGTCTGATTTTATCTCTTCTCTGACACCTCATGTAAAATGTCGAGGAAAGAAATGAAGTGTGTGAAGAGGAATAGAATGGAAAAACTCTGCATACAAAGTAACAAATGCAACAAACTACTTCTCCAGCGCCGTCACAAACGCGACGCGTTCCACGGGTTTCTGGTTCTTACTGCGGGTTGAGGAGGCAAATGCTGCTGGTGAGGTTGGTGATCTCAAACACGCAGTAGCGGTTGGTGCTGATGGAGAAGGAGTGTGACTCTGCAGTCTCAGGCATGTTGGCGTCGTCTCGGGGTCGGCTGAAGATCTGAGGTCATGGAAAGAATCGTGAACAAGTTCATCGTGAAATATTGCACATCATCTGAAAGTAAATGTACTTACGGCACGCTGTGTCTCGCAGGGACGCCGGACAATCCTCTGACGCCCGCTCTGAGTTCGGTCTGGAGAAGAGTCCGAGGCCACGCCCCCCTTCAAGGATCACGCCACACTGAAGGCGGGTCTGTTTCCACACGCCGTCTGCACGCTCGTGAAACGTTGACTACACAAAACAACCTTTATGTGAAAAAGCGACCGCTGATGGAAAAGTTGTGGCTGTGCAGGGGAACAATCGTTTGTCCCGCATGATTGACGGCTGTTGGCTGTAATACCAGACTGTCGGGTTTAAAAGGGAACAACTTCAGCCCAGTGGGCACACCCACCAGAACCTCTCCTCTGCTGAGCCCACACCGGTTGAGCAGAAAGGGAAGCCTGACAGTTGGTTATAAATCTCAAAAACGTCACGTCAGACTTCTTCGCACTGATTGTAATTATAGAGTAAAGGTTCTGAATAATCTACGTCGTTAAACCGGAAACTTTATGCAACTCAACTTATAACTGCTGCTTTTGCAATGGCTCAAAGAAAATGTTTATGTCTAAAGTCAGAGTTCTGAGTCTAAAGTCAGAGTTCTGAGTCTAAAGTCAGAGTTCTGAGTTTAAAGTCAGAGTTCTGAGTTTAAAGTCAGAGTACTGAGTCTAAAGTCAGAGTACTGAGTCTAAAGTCAGAGTTCTGAGTCTAAAGTCAGAGTTCTGAGTCTAAAGTCAGAGTTCTGAGTCTAAAGTCAGAGTTCTGAGTCTAAAGTCAGAGTTCTGAGTTTAAAGTCAGAGTACTGAGTTTAAAGTCAGAGTACTGAGTCTAAAGTCAGAGTTCTGAGTCTAAAGTCAGAGTTCTGAGTTTAAAGTCAGAGTTCTGAGTCTAAAGTCAGAGTACTGAGTCTAAAGTCAGAGTTCTGAGTCTAAAGTCAGAGTTCTGAGCCTAAAGTCAGAGTTCTGAGTCTAAAGTCAGAGTTCTGAGTCTAAAGTCAGAGTTCTGAGTCTAAAGTCAGAATTCTGACTTTAGACTCAGAACTCTGACTTTCTGAGCCTAAAGTCAAAATTCTGAGTCTAAAGTCAAAATTCTGAGTCTAAAGTCAGAGTTCTGAGTCTAAAGTCAGAGTTCTGAGTCTAAAGTCAGAGTTCTGAGTTTAAAGTCAGAGTTCTGAGTCTAAAGTCAGACTTCTGAGTCTAAAGTCAGAGTTCTGAGTCTAAAGTCAGAGTTCTGAGATCCCTGTGAAACTGTGTTGGATCTCTCTCTTCATCCATCCATCTTCATCACCCTCACCCTCGGAAAATTGAACTTTTTTCCCCATAGTTTTATATTTATCTTTATTTATTGTCTGAACATTTCTATATATACATATATATATATATATATATATATGTAAATTTATTAATAAAGACTTATTTAGCACTGGTTCTGTCTATCACACAGAAAATAAACATCTAAGCTTGATGGAACCTCGTAGCTCTTCGTTGATCACGTGACAGGAGTCAGATTTCTTATGCTCTTCTTTTTGAGCGTTGCATGATCTCGGGCCGTGGAACTGGAACTTCTGGACGGATAAGGGGCGGCAGGTGTTTGGTGACCTCCCTACAAACCAGATCAAAACCTCTGTCTCTGCATGCTTGTGCTTGTAGAACCGGTCCCAGCTTGCTGAGAATGTTTGAGAATATCTTTCAAAAATTCCAGCAGTCATACTAACTAAAGTATATGGAATCCTAAATGGTTCTGTTGGGTCCAGTAGAGATGCACGTCCCATACAATTAGATGCAAACCGACCACAAAGCCTCTCTAACGAGCGCGTGGCTCGGTGACTCTCTGGAACCGGTCCCTGAGTTGGACCTGATTCACGAGCATGTCATTTTCGTTGAACAGGCGGGGGAACTCTCATCAAGCGTTTACTCCGAGAAGCTCGGAGCTTTGAGAGGTTCGTACGTCTGGATGAAAGAACGTGACGGCCGGCGGGAAACAAAACTACCGCGTCATCAGATCCCGTTTCTCAGAACCGCAGGGAGAAATCCTGACTTTCACAGGTCGGGTTTTGATATCAGCTACAGGTTTCCCACTGATTTAAGTGCTTCCCCGGTCTCGAGTTCTTCTCTTGGGTCCGGTCCAGAGCGGACCGCCTCAGAACCGTCCGGCCCGCTGAGCAGAACCGAGTCACGCTGGAAGATCTGAGGTTCAGGAAAATCTCTTTGAGTTCTTAAAAACATTTGAGGTCCATCTCAAAAACTGTTTACAAAGTAAAATATAAGAACGTGTAAAAGATTTCCATGAAGGTCATGATTGGAAATAACTTTTATAACAACTAACTATGAAATAAGAAACGGAAAATCATCACCTGGATTTTCCTTCTTTGTTTTATAGTTTTACAGTGAAGGAGGATTCCTCTCTCCTTTGTATCGTGGCTGAGTTAAAAACTAACGGCTGGGTTTGACGGTCCTGCTCTTACAGGATTAAGAGTAAGACTACGTGAAGAAGAGGAGCTGAAGAAGACACAGAATGTGAAGGACCTAAAATCAGAACTTTAACTCTATCTGTCACATAATCTCATTTGTTCAAGCAGCTTCTACCGCCTCACAAGGCGTACGAGCAGAGGAGGAGCCTCCGCCCCACCTCACCTGTCTGCTCACCTGCTCTCATCTCCACCACGTCAGCGCCACCTTGTGGTCACACTCAAACATCATCAAAGGGAAGTCTTTTCTCCGTAAAATGACACAATGAATCTTACATTTCACATTTACAACAGGCATGTGAAAAACACGGAACCGGCTGAGATCACTTCTGAGGTACACGGATGTACCGTAGTACTTTAAACTCATCATACTTTATACTTTGAATACATTTATTTGTAGCCTTCCTTTGTAGTTTCTCTTTTTTTAGTTCCGTTTCTGCTATTCTATACGTTTACTTCACAAACCCAGCAACTGGGGGTGAATAGGAGTAAACCTGGGCCGGACCCACGTCCAGATAAGCGGGCAGGACTACTGACTTCTGACCTGGACCTGTTCAGTGATGCATTTGAGCAAAAGTCCACTGTGGTGTCCCCCAATCGGGAGCAGACAGAAGAAAGTTCTTCTACTTCTCTCCAGAGGGAAGTATAGAGCTTTTCAGAACACAAATATGTAACTGTCTCCTTATTACAGTTTTTATTGAGATTCAATAGTCATCATTAACAGATATTAGCATTCGGACCTGTCTATTAACAGATATTAGTGTGTGGACCTGTCTATTAACAGATATTAGCATTCGGACCTGTCTATTAACAGATATTAGTGTGTGGACCTGTCTATTAACAGATATTAGCGTTCGGACCTGTCTATTAACAGATATTAGTGTGTGGACCTGTCTATTAACAGATATTAGTGTGCGGACCTGTCTATTAACAGATATTAGTGTGTGGACCTGTCTATTAACAGATATTAGCGTTCGGACCTGTCTATTAACAGATATTAGTGTGTGGACCTGTCTATTAACAGATATTAGCGTTCGGACCTGTCTATTACCAGATATCAGCGTTCGGACCTGTCTATTAACAGATATTGGTGTGTTGACCTGTCTATTAACAGATATTAGCGTTCGGACCTGTCTATTACCAGATATCAGCGTTCGGACCTGTCTATTAACAGATATTGGTGTGTTGACCTGTCTATTAACAGATATTAGTGTGTGGACCTGTCCATTAACAGATATTAGCGTTCGGACCTGTCTATTACCAGATATTAGTGTTCTTTAAAAATAACTTAATAACTCTTTAGGGACACATTAGTCCACATTAGTCCACATTGTCCCACATTAGGACAGAGTACGGAGTGAGTGAAAATAATAATACATTGTGTGATTATGTAATAAGGGACAGGCTAATCGGTGGAACAGTTTGGCTCACAAACGGTTCTGGCGGTGGGTTCTGAGGTGACAATGTTAGTCCACTACTTTGGTTCAGAATGAAGAATCAGATCAACAACCGCCTGTAACACCATCACATTTCTTACAAACAACTTTTTTCTCCTCATGTAACAGCATGTAACCAGTATTTTCACAAGAAAGTGAAATGTATCATTCTGTTCAATACTTTTGTTTTATGACTAAATGTCTGCCAAACTCTATTTCCTGTCACCGCCAGACAGACAGACAGACAGACAGACAGACAGCTGCCGAACGAGTGTTTCAGGTAAAAACACTTTATTAATCCATTAAACGTCTCTGTCAGCGTTTATTCTGAACATTACTGTCACCTTTGAAGTTATTCCACAATGACACCTACAATGAATAAAAACAGTGTCAGTGTAAAACCAAATATCAATACAGAATCATAATTATATATATATACATATATATATATATATATATATATATATATATATATATATATATATATATATCTCAAAAGTAAGAATTTCCCAAGAGGATAAAAATGTTGGATGTACATTTGATTGTAACCACAAATACATCAAAGACATCCGGCCTTAAGAAGTCATTAATACTATTGTGTTAATGTTAGTTTACGGACGCAAACGGGTATTTTATGAGTAGAATAGAGTAGTGTAGAATAGAGTAGTGTAGAATAGAGTAGTGTAGAGTAGAATAAAGTAGAATAGTGTAGAGTAGAATAGAGTAGTGTAGAATAGAGTAGTGTAGAGTAGAATAAAGTAGAATAGTGTAGAGTAGAATAGAGTAGTGTAGAATAGAGTAGTGTAGAATAGAGTAGTGTAGATTACAGAATTGTGTATTGTACTACTCTACTACTCTATTCTACAACTGCTTACCCTCGGCGTGACATCATCAGACATTAACATAACGGCCTCTCAGGGCGTGTAAACTACAACAAAGGCCTGAGGCGCAGAAACATGGATTATATCAGCGGCACTGAGTCAAAATACTGGTCATTTCATGGAATTCATCAAGAAAATTTTTAAAATAATCTGACTTTATCCTTTAAGGCCAGGAAACAAGAAACAGTCATCTCCATCTCCGCCTCCGCCTCCTCCTCCTCCTCCTCCTCCTCCTCCTCCTCATGTCTGAGGAAACCTTGACCCCTCGGTGAAGGATGAAAGTCCAGTCTTCTCCTCTATCCATCGGTTGTAGCGAGTCACTCGGGTGTAAACGCCGGGTCGGAACTCTTTGGCGCAGCCGTCACCCCAGCTGATGACTCCGAACAGGAGGAGGCGGCGGTTGCGCTCACAGACCAGCGGACCCCCTGAGTCTCCCTGTGGCGGAGAGAGCAGCATTAGAAGAAGTTCATCAGATACTTCCGGAGCGAAGACCGGTCTAGTTCGAACCCGTGCTAAATACCTCACAGGCATCCTGGCTCCAATCGGGCCGACCGGCACAGAACATGTTTTCGGTGATCAGGGTTTCGTAATAGTCTTTGTGTCGACACACGTCGTTAGAGAGAACGTGGACCTGAGCCTCGCGCAGGTACTGAGACTTGTACCACAAACCTGCAGATGAAAAAAGCAGTTAGAGCCACATAAACGGTACAGCTGCATAAAAACATGCCCAACAGCCGGTTCTGGTCCAGGCGTCAGATTTCAGAACCTTTGATCTCTACAGCTGTCTGACGGCCGCAGTCGTCTTTCCTCTCATTACATGGAATAACTTTGATTATTACAAAAAACCTCCTAACCTTCGTGGAATAAAATAATCAGATCTAAAGTCTCTGTGCTGCATTTTCACAATTAAAACGCAAATATTTGGGCATTCTACCGACCACTAATTATTCATTCTAAAATTCTATTCAGCGTGATGAGCCCAGATAAAGTTCAGTGATCGCTGGACAGTCGGTCCACTTAACACTTAAAGGACCCGGAGGACAGAGTTGACTTCAACAACCCAAAGAAGAAGAAGAAGAAGAAGTGTTCAATGACTGAACGTTGAATTAATGGGCAGCATTTATTGGCTAAAGGATGACCAAAGTAAAGACAAGGACAAAAACCCCTTAAAGCTCCCGGGACCAAACCGCCAACAAAACCTGAAGATCAAGAAACCGTTTCAAACAAAGTCCTGCAACGTCTGTCATGTTCCCAGGGGAGATCCTCCATAGCTGCCCTCAACACTCTTCTTAAGCACGGAGATATAACCATGGTGACGGCAGTTCGTTCTGTTCTGACCGCAGACAAACTCTGAGACCACGCCTCTGCCTTAACCCCGCCTCTGCCGTAACTCCGCCTCTGCCGTAGCTCCGCCTCTGACCGTCTGATATGTGAAAAATGTCATCATATCAACAAACTTCACAATATATTGACCTCCTGCCTTCTGCAGCGTCCAACTTCACACACGTCACACATATTCAAACACCTTCACACACCGTCACACACCTTCAAACAGCTGCACACACTGTCACACACCTTTAAACAGCTTCACACACCTTCAGTCTTTCACAAAGATCCACTCAGAACTTTTTCAGTACACCATACACAAACACTCTTAAAGACTGAGGAGTGGGATTGATCCCACGACCTCTTCCAGGTATCTTTAGCCGAGGACATTGAGCAATATCCCCCGATCCTTCGATCCTAGAGACCCGTTCCGCTAACAGAGGTGTTTGTGCAGATTCCGATTCACCCTGCAGGTCCTGGTCATCCTCAGGTAGAAGATGGGACCTCCCTGGAGGCTTTGAGGACAATCTAATCCACAGAACCCTCCTCACCAGAACCCTCTTTGCCGTATCCAGCGATCTCACAGGTGTCTCCTGGCTGGAGGTTCTGGTGAGGCAGCGGCAGGCAGACGGTCTTCACCGTGCGGCTCTGCTCCGCACACCTCCCCCGGACGGCCTTCAGCTTCAGCAGCGCTGCACAACAATCAGAGAATTACTTGACTGATGACATCATCTCATCTCCACTGGAGCATCTGACCTCCTGTTCGTACCGATGTCGTTCTTGAAGTTGCCTTCGCTGTTGTCGAACCCCTCATGGAGGAGGATCTCCTCCACCCTGAAGGTTTGCTCGGAGGCCGGGTCGCTCTCGTTCAGAGCGTTCTTCCCGAGGATGACGGAGAAGCGTCGGTGTTTGGAACTGGAGCTGAAACACAAGTGGAGAAGTTAGTAGGACCTCTTCCTCAGCAGCTGCCGAGGTCACAGGAAGTGACGGAAGACCTACCCGTCAGGGAAGCAGTGGGCCGCCGTTAAGACCCAACACTCGGATATCAGCGATCCCCCGCAGCGAAAAACGTTATCTTTGGATTTACTGCGCCAAAATATGGCAGCGATCCACGGGTGGGATTCCACAGTGGCAACTGTCCCTCCCACTATCTTCATCATTCGTCTTCTGGAGCGGAGGCCACAGGTCCACTCCATATCTGGAGAAGAAATCCAAGTTCAGCAAAAGCGTGAAGATGTGATGTTGTGAGATAGGATGAGTCGTGAAAGGCTGTGGAGTTACCTTGCTCTCGCTCCGTGGGCGTGTCTGTGGGCGGAGCTGCATCTGTGAGATCAGAGACACTGATGAAGGTTACTCTGGTTCAGATCGTTTGTGAAAGACAGTTTCAGGAGAACTCACACGACTCTGAGCCACAGCGTGGAATATCACAGTACTCCCACACCAGCTGCTGCTTCTTCCACACGGGACACCACGGACGCCGCCTGAACCCAACGTTTCTGAGGGAGCAACGCATCAGAACCATCAAACTGACAGCGGCGTACGGAACACTGGGTTTGAAACCAGTCTAAGTCACGTCCGCAGTCATGCCTCTGCGAACCAGCAGATATGTTCCCTGAACCAGCAGGTTAGTTCCCTGAACCAGCAGATCCATTACCTGAACCTGCTGATCCGTTCCCTGAACCAGCAGATGTGTTCCCTGAACCTGCTGATACGTTCCCTGAACCATCAGATTAGTTCCCTGAACCAGCAGATCCATTACCTGAACCTGCTGATCCGTTCCCTTAACCTGCTGATCCATTCCCTGAACCAGCAGATGTGTTCCCTGAACCAGCAGATGTGTTCCCTGAACCAGCAGATGTGTTCCCTGAACCAGCAGATGTGTTCCCTGAACCAGCAGATCCGTTCCCTGAACCAGCAGATGTGTTCCCTGAACCAGCAGATCCGTTCCCTGAACCAGCAGATGTGTTCCCTGAACCACCAGATTAGATCCCTGAACCAGCAGATTAGTTCCCTGAACCAGCAGATCCGTTCCCTGAACCAGCATATCCGTTCCCTGAACCAGCAGCAGGTGAATCCAACCAGAGGCGGACCGTTCGTGTGTCCCTGTGACCTCCGGCTGGATCGTTCTTTAGTGCAGTGTTGAGGACGTGGACTTATGGGGCCGACCTGCAGAAGTTGTGCTTCCCGGCTCTGACATCTGAGGACATGTACCGCGCCCTGGTTCTGGCATCCCACTCCTCACAGGTCCGTCCACTCTCTGACTGGGACACGTCGCCCCGGTAGAACAGCCCCACGCCCTCGTAGCACCGATCGCCCTTCACTGAAAGAACACGCGTGTGATGAAAACCTGAATAACAGTAAGGTCTGAGTGACGACAGGCTGCTCACCTGTCTCACAGCTCGTCCCCTCAAAGCCCTCGGCACACAGACAGAACAGGTGTTCCCCTGTGAGGGACGGGACAGAGGTGCCCCCGTAGAGACACGCCCCCCCTGGAGTCAAAGAGAAGATAAACATGACCACACATAAAACATACGGATAACATGCAGAACCAAAGAATGGATTTCCACCTGAATGGCGAAAGGAGGATGGAGAGGAGGACGATGAGGATGAAGAGGGCGATGAAGGGAAAAAAGAAAATGTCCTCCATCTGTTTCTCAGGAAGTCCTGAAAGCACCAGAGAGAGACAGTCTCATGAAAATCAAGACCTACCTATCAGTTCAAGTAAAATAAAACTGTTCTTACTGCTTTTGCTGTGGACAGCGCCGACAGAACCCACATCAGAACCCACATCAGAAAACCGAGGCTCCTCGCCGCTCCCATGGTGCTTTTCTGCACAGACCGAAACCCAAACAGCAAGAACCTGTTTGCAGAGCGCCAGAACCTCCTGAGGGGTTCGTCCTGGTTTGTCTGCTGCATGCTGGGAGGAAGGAGGGCGGTGATTGGCGGCCTGCATGACGCAGCGTGAAGAGGATGAAGAAACAACTATTTTTTTTCTTCATCAGGAGGATGACTAATGGGTCCAATCATGAATCGCTCTGGAAGCTTGCCAGAGCATTCCTGCGGTATCAGACCCAACACCCAGAAGTCAACAGGTTCTGTTCAAAAGGAATTCAGATGAATAATGAAGGTATATGATGGCGGTGGACTTCCTGCAGAAGGACGGCGTCCTCCAGGAGAAGTTTCCTCAGTGGGCGTGTCCGTCTCTCCGCGTTTATACAGAAACTGATTGTTTGCTCTCAAGGAGCAAAAACCCAAAGCAACAAATGAGGACGAACTCCGGATCAGAATGGGAATGAAAACAAGACAAATAAATATCATGCGTCCTCGTCTTCATTCAGGTGATGTCACAATGCAAAGGTTCCTTTTACCTGGTATTCCGTCCGTGTGTTTAATCCATGTCTCTTCTCAGATCCTCTTTTGTTCTACAAACTTTGGTGGCACACGGCCATCCTTCCACCCAGTTAAAGGTCAAAAGGTCATCAACGCGGATACTTATGCTGACATGACAATAATACATTAATACATGAATAAATGAATGGAGATTAGAAACACTGGCCTTTCAAACATTCAAAAATGTAGAAAGAAAATAAGGAGATAAAGACAGTCGTCTGGACCGGTGAGCACCCACTCCAGAATTTAAGATCTATTTAATTTAAGATCAGATCTATTATTATTCTGGGTCACATGGTCACACAGACGGTGATGACGTCATCACTCCTCCTACCTGAATCATTACGTATGTAAACTGTCACTTCTGTCCAATGAACGACGTGAATGAAAGCAAATATGTACATTAGGATCCCGGAAGTGGTTGGATCCTGCTTGGCTTGTGATGCCTTTGTAGACCGTCGGAATTACGACTACTTCGAGGCATGAGGCGGGATCGCAGTGGGTGTCAGCGTGATCTTCACGTTTACGATGAAGCTGCGCGTTTTTTCTTGAATGGATTCATTTTCCCATTTCTGCTATTTATCTTAACTAAATTCTCTATTTCCATTCGTGCTTCATGTTATTGTTGGATTGCTGGATTGTTTCATTTTCTTTATAAACAGAAAGTTGTAATTTTGCTTTAAATGTTGGATGTGAGTACGATATAAAATGATTTTGTCACCATTGTTTGGTTTTTCTCAGGGGAAGTTGTGCAACAAACAAGGACTTTAAAAATAAACCAATGTGTAATAATATTATGTTCTTCATCAATCTTTAATGATGACTTTAATTTAATTATTAACAAAAACAAAGAGACATTGAGCAAACAATGGCCATAATGTTTTCACTTGATCGATCCGGATGATGTCATATTTAGACAGTGATAGTAATCAGTGTGTCTCCAGTGCTGCAGTAATCCTGCTCCCTGTGGACCGGCTCAACCTCCCTGTGATGGGGGTCCGTTCTTCGGGATCTGCTGGAGTTGCTGATCAGGTCTGTCGAGGAAGTTCATGGGTGGGGCTCGCTCACCTCCTCCACAGGTCATTAAATGGGTTTGGAGTTGATCTTCATGACTGAGACCTCCAGGAGTTTCCTTCAGCATGCTGACACAGTCCTGGTCACCTCCAGTCAACCTTGGAGTTTTCATGAGCTCATTTTCTCCCTGATCTTCGTGCCTTGTACCTGTGTGTAGTGGTAGATTGTGAGCGGGTCGGTCCAGAGGGTTCTTTTGGGAAGAACTGAACAAAGATGCTCCATTAAAAACACTTGACCAAACGTTATGTGTTCAAATCAAGAGTGAAAAGATTTTCAAATTTGGCCCAATAATGAGGATTTATGAAAAGCCTGAAATGGGAAATGAAAAAATAATTTCTTTTTTCTCTCCATGTTTTGTCTCCACTTTGTTTTGCGTCTGTAAAACAAAAACTGTCACGTTCCTTGCTTAATATCTAAATAAACACAAGCAGGATTTTACAGTTACCTTACAAGTCAAACAATACAACTGCAGCACTTGGTTTACTGACACACTTTCCCATGAAATTAGAACTTCCGAGCAGTCCCTGAACGCAGCAGGAGTGTAGAGCAGCTGTGAGTTCTGGATGAGGGAGATGATCGTCCTTCAATCCTGAACACGGACCCAAACAGACGAGGGTCGCTGGGCGCGTCGACATGGGCAACGCTGACAGCAAACTCCACTTCAGGAAAGCGGTGATTCAGCTCACAACCAAAACCCAGGTTCGGTTTGTACGGTGACCCGTGTGCGTGGACTGCAGACACGCAGCATCGTGGAGATAAAAGTAGCAGATGGTAGCCTGAAATTCTGCCCAGATGACGGACAGTAAAGAGAAAAACCCTCCAATCAATTCAAATGGATGATTTACAAATCATTTACACTTTTATATTCTTAAATATAAGTCTATATTTAAGTTTTATATTCTTAAACATAAGTCTATATTTTAGTTTGTATATTTATATTCTTAAATATAAGTCTATATTTAAGTTTTATATTCTTAAACATAAGTCTATATTTTAGTTTTATTTTCTTAAACATAAGTCTATATTTAAGTTTTATATTCTTAAACATAAGTCTATATTTAAGTTTTATATTCTTAAACATAAGTCTATATTTAAGTTTTATATTCTCAAACATAAGTCTATATTTAAGTTTTATATTCTCAAACATAAGTCTATATTTAAGTTTTATATTCCTAAACATAAGTCTATATTTAGATTTTATGTTTTTAAACATAAGTCTATATTTAAGTTTTATGTTCTTAAACATAAGTTTATATTTAAGTTTTATGTTCTTAAACATAAGTCTATATTTAAGTTTTATGTTCTTAAACATAAGTCTATATTTAAGTTTTATATTCTTAAACATAAGTCTATATTTAAGTTTTATATTCTTTAACATAAGTCTGTATTTAAGTTTTATATTCTTGAACATAAGTCTATATTTAAGTTTAATATTCTCAAACATAAGTCTATATTTAGATTTTATGTTTTTAAACATAAGTCTATATTTAAGTTTTATGTTCTTAAACATAAGTCTATATTTAAGTTTTATGTTCTTAAACATAAGTCTATATTTAAGTTTTATATTCTTAAACATAAGTCTATATTAAAGTTTAATGTTCTTAAACATAAGTCTATATTTAAGTTTTATATTCTTAAACATAAGTCTATATTTAAGTTTTATGTTCTTAAACATAAGTCTATATTTAAGTTTTATGTTCTTAAACATAAGTCTATATTTACGTTTTATGTTCTTAAACATAAGTCTATATTTAAGTTTTATGTTCTTAAACATAAGTTTATATTAAAGTTTAATGTTCTTAGACATAAGTCTATATTTAAGTTTTATATTCTTAAACATAAGTCTATATTTAAGTTTTATATTCTTAAACATAAGTCTATATTAAAGTTTAATGTTCTTAAACATAAGTCTATATTTAAGTTTTATATTCTTAAACATAAGTCTATATTTTAGTTTGTATATTTATATTCTTAAATATAAGTATATTTAAGTTTTATATTCTTAAACATAAGTCTATATTTTAGTTTTATTTTCTTAAACATAAGTCTGTATTTAAGTTTTATATTCTCAAACATAAGTCTATATTAAAGTTTTATATTCTCAAACATAAGTCTATATTTAAGTTTTATATTCTTAAACATAAGTCTATATTTAAGTTTTATATTCTTAAACATAAGTCTATATTTAAGTTTTATATTCTCAAACATAAGTCTATATTTAAGTTTTATATTCTCAAACATAAGTCTATATTTAAGTTTTATATTCTAAACATAAGTCTATATTTAGATTTTATGTTTTTAAACATGAGTCTATATTTAAGTTTTATGTTCTTAAACATAAGTTTATATTTAAGTTTTATGTTCTTAAACATAAGTCTATATTTAAGTTTTATGTTCTTAAACATAAGTCTATATTTAAGTTTTATATTCTTAAACATAAGTCTATATTTAAGTTTTATATTATTTAACATAAGTCTGTATTTAAGTTTTATATTCTTGAACATAAGTCTATATTTAAGTTTAATATTGTCAAACATAAGTCTATATTTAGATTTTATGTTTTTAAACATAAGTCTATATTTAAGTTTTATATTCTTAAACATAAGTCTATATTAAAGTTTAATGTTCTTAAACATAAGTCTATATTTAAGTTTTATATTCTTAAACATAAGTCTATATTAAAGTTTAATGTTCTTAAACATAAGTCTATATTTAAGTTTTATATTCTTAAACATAAGTCTATATTTAAGTTTTATATTCTTAAACATAAGTCTATATTAAAGTTTAATGTTCTTAAACATAAGTCTATATTTAAGTTTTATGTTCTTAAACATAAGTCTATATTTAAGTTTTATGTTCTTAAACATAAGTCTATATTTTAGTTTTATGTTCTTAAACATAAGTCTATATTTAAGTTTTATATTCTTAAACATAAGTCTATATTTAAGTTTTATGTTCTTAAACATAAGTCTATATTTAAGTTTTATATTCTCAAACATAAGTCTATATTTAAGTTTTATATTCCTAAACATAAGTCTATATTTAAGTTTTATATTCTTAAACATAAGTCTATATTAAAGTTTAATGTTCTTAAACATAAGTCTATATTTAGATTTTATGTTTTTAAACATAGGTCTATATTTAAGTTTTATGTTCTTAAACATAAGTCTATATTTAAGTTTTATGTTCTTAAACATAAGTCTATATTTAAGTTTTATGGTCTTAAACATAAGTCTATATTTAAGTTTTATGTTCTTAAACATAAGTCTATATTTAAGTTTTATGTTCTTAAACATAAGTCTATATTTAAGTTTTATGTTCTTAAACATAAGTCTATATTTAAGTTTTATATTCTTTAACATAAGTCTATATTTAAGTTTTATATTCTTAAACATAAGTCTATATTTAAGTTTTATATTCTTAAACATAAGTCTATATTAAAGTTTAATGTTCTTAAACATAAGTCTATATTTAGATTTTATGTTTTTAAACATAAGTCTATATTAAAGTTTAATGTTCTTAAACATAAGTCTATATTTAAGTTTTATGTTCTTAAACATAAGTCTATATTAAAGTTTAATGTTCTTAAACATAAGTCTATATTTAAGTTTTATGGTCTTAAACATAAGTCTATATTTAAGTTTTATGTTCTTAAACATAAGTCTATATTTAAGTTTTATGTTCTTAAACATAAGTCTATATTTAAGTTTTATGTTCTCAAACATAAGTCTATATTAAAGTTTAATGTTCTTAAACATAAGTCTATATTTAAGTTTTATATTCTTTAACATAAGTCTATATTTAAGTTTTATATTCTTAAACATAAGTCTATATTTAAGTTTTATGTTCTTAAACATAAGTCTATATTTAAGTTTTATGTTCTTAAACATAAGTCTATATTTAAGTTTTATATTCTTTAACATAAGTCTATATTTAAGTTTTATATTCTTAAACATAAGTCTATATTAAAGTTTAATGTTCTTAAACATAAGTCTATATTTAAGTTTTATGTTCTTAAACATAAGTCTATATTTAAGTTTTATATTCTTTAACATAAGTCTATATTTAAGTTTTATATTCTTAAACATAAGTCTATATTTAAGTTTAATATTCTCAAACATAAGTCTATATTTGAGCGTGATCCGATCACGTGACGTGAAACAAGGTTCTGGCACCAGCGGACCTGTGAACAGCAGCAGGTTCCTTTAAGGTGGAGCTGAGCGGAACCTCCGGGCTTCTGTCCGGCCCGGTTCTGCTGTGGAAGCTGGAGCTGCTCTGTAGCTCAGATGGTTCATGGAGAAGATTGTCGAAGGCGTTTCTCTGCAAAAGTGTTCAAGATTAAACTTTTCAATTTCAAATCAGTCTTTAAATATTAAAAGAATCTGTAAAAGAACGGAGTATTTTTTCTAAAACAACATAAGAAATGAAATTTAAATTCAATTTAAAATGCATAAGAAATTAGGATTTGTTTTTCTGATTTAATAAAACAGCTCATAAAACATTTCATGTATTTCCTCCAAAGGCCCCCAGTCCCCTGCGTTTTCCCAACAGTCCTCAGATCCTACTCCAGTTGTAAATGTTCAGGTTCTGTGCTCAGCGGCGTTTTACGTGTCTCTTCTCTCGCAGCCTGTAGAAGCCGCAGACGACGCCTTCTGGGATCAGTTCTGGGCCGACTCCTGCACCACCGTCCAGGATGTATTCGCGCTGGTGCCGGCAGCGGAGATCCGAGCCGTCAGAGAAGAATCTCCGTCCAACCTGGCAACCCTCTGCTACAAGGTAACCTACCCTGATGAACAGGGCCACTGTAGAGCAGGTGCTGGTCCAGATGTTTGCTCAGTGGTGGAAGAGCTTCTCACATCTTGATCTTCTGTACCAGTGAAAGTTCTGACCTCAAGATATCAAATTATCCAAAGTAAAGTTTCAGTAAGAGTGGTACCAGTACAAGAACTCAGAGTCTCCAGAGGGGAACGTTTGTTTCTTCTTGTATTATACGCTGGTGCGGCTCAGAACCTACGGTGGTTCTGCTCTCATGTTCCACCTTCATCAGCTTTGGTCAGCAGAAAAACTGTCACACCTGAATCTTCCAGCCTTTCAACTTTCCCACGCTGTGTGCAGAGGGTGAAAGGTCACAAGGTCGTTGTACCGGTCCGTCAGCTGACCGGACCAATGAACATCAGTGCTGCGTGACGTCACAGCTGTGAAGGTCGTCACAGCTGTGAAGGTCGTCAAAGCTGTGAAGGTCGTCACAGCTGTGAAGGTCGTCAAAGCTGTGAAGGTCGTCACAGCTGTGAAGGTCGTCACAGCTGTGAAGGTCATCAAAGCTGTGAAGGTCGTCACAGCTGTGAAGGTCGTCACAGCTGTGAAGGTCGTCACAGCTGTGAAGGTCGTATCCTCATAAAGAATCCTCATTATTGTTCCTATTTATTCTTTATGTTCATAGTTATTCTTTATATTTATTCTTTATATTTTTTTTACGTTCATATTTATTGCTTACGTTAAGGCGTAACTTTTACAGTCAAACATGATGTAAGACGCAGCAGAGGTCGTTCCGGCGCCGTCAGACGCCACACGCTGAAAGTAGGGAGGAGCAGTGAAAAAGAGCTCTTCCAGCAGAATCGGTGTAAAGTTTATCTGTTCTGAAACTAAAGATCCGGACCTTCGGATGACGGCGCTGGAGTAGAAATAACCAGGAAGAGCAGCGAGAGTTCTGGAGTTCTACAGTTCTATAGTTCTACAGTTACTTGAGTAGTTTGTACTGATGGACCCTGGAAACGGTCGGAGTCGGAGGAATGTTTGTTCCCACTCTGTAAACCTTAGAAGCATCAGTGTCGGTGAAGGTCAAAGGTCATCTGAGCCAAAAGATGTGCCTTCCAATGAAAGTGTTCAGCAGAGGAGCCAGAAGAAAAGAGCTCATTATCATCTGCTCATGTCGCTATGTTCACCGCGGAGCCATCGGGCTAGCTTAGCATTAGGGTTAGCGACAGTTGAATTAGTGACATTTGAAAGCAAAGTTTTTACTTTGGAACAAAGTAAGAGACGAATATCAAAGCAGTTCTTCTCATTTACATCCCAGAATAATCCGCTGAGCCCGAGTCTGAAGGAATGTGAGGTAATGAGAGAATTGAAAGAATTTATTCAATGTTGTGGGAGAAAGACGAATGTATGGTGAAGTAAAAAAAGTGTTTTTGAAGGTAGTTGTAGGTGGTTTTCTGCATAAAGTTTGTAACTAGGAAACATCTTCATGATGAATTTCCTCCGTTATTCTCGCCCTCGAGGTTAAACGTTGTTGAACTGCTGTGGAGTGGGTTCTGTCCCAGATCCTTCCAGTCCTTTTTACAGGTCAGAGGTTGGATACCCAGCGGCTGCAGGCTCCATTCTGGAGGTTCAGTAGGTGGGTTTACACGGACGGCCCGATTCTGATTAGATTCAGAAAAGACGTCTAACATGAAAGAAGAGGCTGCATGTAAACACCGGGTCAGAAAAGGTCACAGGTCACGTAAACACCGGGTCGGAAAAGGTCACATGTCATGTAAACACCGGGTCAGAAAAGGTCACAGGTCACGTAAACACCGGGTCGGAAAAGGTCACATGTCATGTAAACACCGGGTCAGAAAAGGTCACAGGTCACGTAAACACCGGGTCGGAAAAGGTCACAGGTCATGTAAGCAGGTGACTGACATTGTAATTTGGAAAGGAGAAAAGTGTCCCATGTAAACCCAAACTAGGAGAAAGGATGGAGGGACATTCCACATTCGCCGGTTAGGATTCAGGTTTCACCCGGACGGAGCAGAACCCTCAGAATCTTGTTCATGTGTTTGTCCCTCAGGCGGTGGAGAGACTGGTCCAGGCTGCAGATTCCGGCTGTCCCTCAGAAAAACAGCATCAGATTGTCCTGAACTGCACCCGCCTGCTGACCCGCATCCTGCCCTACATCTTCGAGGACGCCGACTGGAGAGGCTTCTTCTGGTCCACTGTGCCCGGTGCCGGCAGGTCGGGGGTACGTAGAACTCTGGCCTGACAATAGTGAAAGAACTGCTCAGGAGATTCTCTTTAACTCCTGGAGGCTCAGTCTGCTTCCTCTCTCTGCTCAGGGAACATGATGGGATGTTCTGTTGATGAAAGAGGATCCACCCTGGTCCCGCGTGGGCCGGGCCAGGAGAGAATGCTCTCAGTAGTCCTAGTCCTCTGTTCCTCCATGGTAATGAGAGATTGTTTGTTCTCGCAGGTGTAAAATATTTCACCTCCAGTCTGAACCGACAAATTACTCTTTAAAGTCAAGAGAAGATTCTTCACTGTCGGTCGATAGCACAAACAGCACAGCTAGCACAGGTAGCACAAACAGCACAGCTAGCACAGTTAGCACAGGTAGCACAAACAGCACAGTTAGCACAGATAGCACAGGTAGCACAGATAGTACACATAGCACTGTGGATAGCACAGATAGCAGCGATAGCACAAATACAGCAATAGCACAGATAGCACAGTTAGCAGCGATATCACAGATAGCAGCGATAGCACAGATAGCGGAGATAGCAGAGTGGCTAAATGTACAACATATGGTCATAGTTATCCTCTGCCTTCACAGTAAACTAAAAGAATAAAAAGTATTTTACTTTAATAAGAAACAGCTGGTTCAACCCATTAACTAAAAACACACAGTTTTCACCAAGGTGTAGAAGACAGGATGTGGGTGTGGCTTCTGAGGAGGCGCCTCAGCTGCAGAAACACATCTGACTCGGTGCGGAGCTGCTGGGCGACGGGACAGAACCGTAGAGTCCATCAGACGTGAGAAACGTGGATGTGGTTCAGCCTCGTGAGCAAGAATCTCGGTGAAGGTCCAACCAACATTCTGGCCTTCATCACGTTGTCCTGATGGCGTCTGATGGTATGGCATCATGCATCCAGACCTCCCTGCAAACATCCAGGCTGCTGTCTGTAGACGCCTCTCTGAGACATTATGAAATAATATTTGCACAAACCTGTCCTCATAAAACCTGAACATCCATTCGGGTCCTCCTCGCTTTAATCACACCTAAGATCAACAGCTGCCAGACGCTCTGCCACGCCCACTGAGCTCCATGCCGGAAAACTGCAAGAAGTTGACTGGAACTAAAAGTCACGAAGCCTTTTGCATCAAAATTTACCCTGCAGAGGCTCCGCCCACGAGCATCTCTGGTACCGCTCTTCCACCTAAAAGAACCTGGTGCTGGTTCAGTGCTGGTGCTGGGCCAGTTCTTAGACGGCTCAAATCGCGAACCTCTAATGCCTCGGTCCTCCCATCAGTCTTTTGGCTGTTTTAAAGTAGACTGCCGTGGAGTTTGAGCTCCTGAAGTTATAATTAACTTCTGCTGCCTGAAGCGGTCTGTTATAAAAGTTTGATGTCTTAGAGACCACAGACAGACTGTCAGTTGGTTTAGTCTGTCAGCAGCCTCTCAGCTCAGGACATCAGAGCGTTTGAACCCCTTTGAGATTCCACCAGTCTACTACCAGTCTACAAGAAGTATAAACCAGTATAATACCCGTCTACTAGCAGTATAAAACCAGTCTACTACCAGTCTATGACAAGTATAAACCAATATAATACCAGTTTACTACCAGTCTACTACCAGTCTACAAGTATAAACCAGTATAATACCCGTCTACTACCAGTCTACTACCAGTCTACTACCAGTCTACAAGTTTAAACCAGTATAATACCAGTATAATACCCGTCTACTACCAGTCTACTACCAGTCTACAAGTATAAACCAGTATAATACCAGTATAATACCAGTCTACTACCCGTCTACTACCAGTCTACAACAAGTATAAACCAGTATAATACCCGTCTACTACCAGTCTACAACCAGTCTACAACCAGTCTACGACAAGTATAAACCAATATAATACCAGTTTACTACCAGTCTACTACCAGTCTACAAGTGTAAATGTGTATACTACCAGTCTACTACCAGTGTACTACCAGTCTAAAAGTATAAATGAGTATACTACCAGTCTACTACCAGTCTACCACCAGTCTACTACCAGTTTACTACCAGTCTACAAGTATAAATGAGTATACTACCAGTCTACTACCAGTCTACAAGTATAAATTAGTATACTACCAGTCTACTACCAGTCTACAAGTATAAATGCGTATACTACCAGTCTACTACCAGTCTACTACCAGTCTACAAGTATAAATGCGTATACTACCAGTCTAAAACCAGTCTACCACCAGTCTACTACCAGTTTACTACCAGTCTACAAGTATAAATGCGTATACTACCAGTCCACAACCAGTCTACTGCCAGTCTATGACAAGTATTAACCAATATAATACCAGTTTACTACCAGTCTACTACCAGTCTACAAGTATAAATGCGTATACTACCAGTCTACTACCAGTCTACTACCAGTCTACAAGTATAAATGAGTATACTACCAGTCTACTACCAGTCTACCACCAGTCTACCACCAGTCTACCACCAGTCTACTACCAGTCTACAAGTATAAATGAGTATACTACCAGTCTACTACCAGTCTACAAGTATAAATGCGTATACTACCAGTCTACTACCAGTCTACTACCAGTCTACAAGTATAAATGCGTATACTACCAGTCTACAACCAGTCTACCACCAGTCTACTACCAGTTTACTACCAGTCTACAAGTATAAATGCGTATACTACCAGTCTACAACCAGTCTACCACCAGTCTACTACCAGTTTACTACCAGTCTACAAGTATAAATGCGTATACTACCAGTCCACAACCAGTCTACTACCAGTCTACAACCAGTCTACCACCAGTCTACCACCAGTCTACTACCAGTTTACTACCAGTCTACAAGTATAAATGAGTATACTACCAGTCTACTACCAGTCTACAAGTATAAATGTGTATACTACCAGTCTACTACCAGTCTACTACCAGTCTACAAGTATAAATGCGTATACTACCAGTCTACAACCAGTCTACCACCAGTCTACTACCAGTTTACTACCAGTCTACAAGTATAAATGCGTATACTACCAGTCTACAACCAGTCTACCACCAGTCTACTACCAGTTTACTACCAGTCTACAAGTATAAATGCGTATACTACCAGTCCACAACCAGTCTACTACCAGTCTACAAGTATAAATGCGTATACTACCAGTCTACAACCAGTCTACCACCAGTCTACTACCAGTTTACTACCAGTCTACAAGTATAAATGCGTATACTACCAGTCTACAACCAGTCTACCACCAGTCTACTACCAGTTTACTACCAGTCTACAAGTATAAATGCGTATACTACCAGTCCACAACCAGTCTACTGCCAGTCTATGACAAGTATTAACCAATATAATACCAGTCTACTACCAGTCTACTACCAGTCTACAAGTATAAACCAGTGTAAACCAGGATGAAGAAAAAAGTGCTCCCCGCCTCCCTCCTCCATTTTAAAGGAGACTGCATCCACTCTCCTCTCTCATACCCCCTCCTTCCTTCCTCCTCCCTCCTCTCTACTCCCTCCCCCACCTCCTGGCAGCAGCTGGATCTCTGGTTACCTGGTCTGCAGGAGACCAGCACACAAACACTGGCCGTATTGTGTGCGTCGTCCTCGTGGCCGGCGCTTGAAATGAGGAGGGGTTGAATGACCTTTAATGAAAGTGTGGGACTGAGATAAAGCAGCAGGAACCGGCTGGGCGTTTGTGGAGGTTCAGTCTGTGGTTCTGCTGCTCGGGACCCAGTTTGAAGACCAGAAAGCCGTTAAAGGAGGTTTATATCTATGTAACACCTGACATTTCTATCAGTTAATGGTCCCAAACTCTGGCAGCGATCCGTGTTTACGGCGTTTGTCCGCAGCAGGTTAACGGCTGTAGAGTAGAATCCAACCGGTGAAGATTCTGCAGAAGTCGTAGCTTCAATTATGTCGAGACAAAGTTTCAATATATGAGAAAAGACTGAGAATTTGATGAAAAAGTGAATCTCATGTCCCTGAGGTCAAAGTGTCGCTGAGGACAGGAGCCACTTCCTGTAGCTTAGCATGAAGACTGAAGCAAGAAGCTAACCTGTTTCTGAAAAATCTATTTTCATTAAAGCAGCCGTTAAAGTAGAAAGAACCCTAACCCTAACCCAGACAGAACATCCGTGTCGTCCTGGAATGTTGACTCTCATGTTTGAGGAAATGCTAAGCTAAGCTAGCTTGCGGTATATGATGTATGCTGTATTTTATTAAATTGAGGGTAAAGGTACCTGGAGCATTTGATCTCACTAAAACGTTGAATAAACATCCTGTAGTTCCTCCAATCATCTGTGACCTCCTTCAACGAGGAAGTCATCATAAAACAAATAAAACAACAATAATACATTTCATTTAAAAGGCACTTCATCCTCACGTCAACATCCACCTTTGTTTGTGTATAATAGAAATAATAATGCCGGAGACGCCACGTGATCGGGGCTTTATCCGTCAGACCAGAACAGCTTTTACTTAACTTCCACTCCACCTTCAAAATAAAAGCACCTACCGTATACTGAAACTGAGATTGACTTTCAACGTTTTCTTGGATCATTAACGTGGAAATATTTTACATTTGAGTTCCTGTGGATAATATTTGTTGAGAAGTTGCATACTAGTTTGGAAGACGTCTGGTTTGGGGGTTATGAAGCAGATCCACGTACAACATAATTGTCTTCTACTTTGCAAACCTTTTTTTCTATTTTTTAAATCAATACCATGAAAAATAATAACAGATGAATGAAAATGAAAATATCCAGGCCCAATATCTGCAACTGGGTCCAGATCCGCATCAAATTCCGGCTCAAGACCCTCATCTTGCCGGCGTCTTAGGACCGGTGGTACGGACGATTGGACCAAATGTCCAACAGAACCTCCTCTTCTGACGGGACCTAACGCCCTCATCTCGCCACGTGTTGCATGAATACAGACTTGAATGTGACCGCCTACGTTTACATGGCGCTCCATGAATCTCACACATGGTCACGTTCTTAAACATTTCATAGGAAGTCCTGTCTGTACTTTCAGAACCACAAAGGTGACGTCCTCTAACGTCTCTTCTTCCTCCAGCGTCTAGACGAAGATGAAAACGACCATGACGCTCGTCCGCTGGCTGAATCCCTGCTGCTGGCCGTCGCCGACCTGCTCTTCTGTCCGGACTTCACAACGCAGAGCCAGAAGAAGAACGGCCCAGTAAGTCCACCGGTGGGAGGACGTTCATCTGCTTCCTGTTGAAGAGACCTAACGCCAGCTGATCGATTCAGCCGGCGCCGGATACATAGAGGGGAACAAACCACTTTATAACTGAAACCTTCAGAGCTAACTAGTGAACATGTTTTAAAGGCTTCCAGCAGCAGATGATGATGATGATGATGACTGGTTGATGTGGTCTCTGATGCGTTTTATTAGTGGCATTGGATGTTCCTGTTGAGGAAGCTGAGCAGGAAGGAGAAGTCAGGTGTCAGAGGAGGAGCGTGTGACGCTGTGGGATTATCTAGCAGATTCATTTTGCATCCTGTAAAACATCGGTTCTGACAGCTGATGAAGTTCAGCCTTCTTCTCTCCACTCTTACTCACAGGAAGGGGTTCTGGGTTTGAATTACCTGAGGACTGGGTCCAGTAGTTTGCAAGTTTGACGCTGAGGGTCTTCCTGTGAGGAACTGGCGTCTCACTGAGGGCGGACCCCCCCCCCCCCCCCCCCCACGCTGTAAATCCTATAGATGTGGTGACCTCTGACCTGGATCAGGCACCATTGTTTATCAAGAAGTAGATCGTGTGACACCTCAGTAGGACGGAGCTGAAGGACTTCCGCCTTCCTCCAGGACGTCTGAATGCTGGTTCTCCTGTTTTTATGGGATTAGGCAGGTTCTCTTCTGTCTCGGCTGTCCATCGGGTAACCATGACGATGGAGCCTTTATTTCTCACTTAATCCTCAGAGCGAGGAGAAACGGACTCTCCTCAGGTTTGCGTGGGCTTTGTTTGGCTCTTATCTCCATTCATCTCCTCAGGCAGGAGCTGAGAGTTAATGAGTTACTCTTCCTGCCGCGGCGGCAGGGGGGCGTGGCCGTGTTTGTCTACTGGGCTCAGTTGGGCGGACACTTCTTCACCGGGCTGAACAAACATGCGGGTACTGGAGAGAGTAGGAGGGGCAGAATCGGCTGTTAGCAGGGGTAAATGATCAGACGGCGGCGTTTCTCACGGTCGCCCTGAGGAGACGTGGGCCTCAGTGGAGGTGAAGGTGGAAAATGACCGCCGGCGGCGCCCAGCTGCCTGTGCGACCTGTGAAGCTGCACCTTCTCACAGAAACACATTAGTGGAGGAAAAAACTTCAAAGCATCATGAGATGTCATTCCCAGGAAAGGTTCTGGAGGTCCAAAGGAACCAGTTTTAGGCTCCACTCACCCAAACGTACCACTGGAAACACGCCCCCGTCTATTGGGCTGATTTACTTTAACGACACAAAATGAATTGATCAACCCAAAGCGTCAGTGTAATGTTCTGGTCCACACTTGGTGCTGGTGTCCACCTGTATTTTCAGCAGAAGTATCAGAACACAGTGAAACCTGTAAATTCAAAGGCCCAGATAGATTCTTTAGATTCCCTCTTACAGAACCGAGCTCATTAGCATAAAGCTCAAAGAACAAGGCAGGAGATCCTCTGCTGCTGGGATTCACTCATTCATCTAATCATCCCTTCATGAGGATTCCTTACCTCTGGGTCAGTCTGACGGACAGGAGGATACGGCTCGGCGGTTTCCGTCTGACGTTTCTCTCAGTCACGTATCGTAGAACAGAACCTCCATCAACATTGTGAAAATATCAGATGAACTTAAAGACGACGATCCAAAGAAAATCATTAGAGAAGTTATTTGATACTTAACAAAAGCAGGCGGAGAATAAACTTGGTTTTCATGAGAATTGTATTTATTTAACTCGGACCGGATCACTACCAGCCCCGTTGGGTCAAATCATTGGGTCAAGCATCAAGACCATGACCCAACTCAGAATCTCTCAAAGGGATAAAAAGATAAAAGATTTGATTCCTGGCTGGTCAAAGTCTGGACCAGAACCTGAAAAGTTCCCCGCAATAAAATAGTTCTGCAAAAAAGAGCAGCAGACAGGTTTCAGAGATGGATCAGTCAGAACACAAATATAGCAGAAATCAGGTCTCTATCTCAGAACCGTGAACTTATTAACATGATATCAATGTGAAACATTTTGGTGCCATGGACTTTGGCGATGCCAGTTCATCAGGACCCCCCTCTGACAAACGGGACCCCTTTTCAAGACAGAAGGTTTTAGAGGAGCTTGAGGGTCGAGACGACTGACTGGACAAAACCCGTCTGACATCACATGTGACATGTGGGTGTTATTATTATTATTATCATTGTTATTGTTATTGTTGATGAAGCTTTTAAACATAACTGCAGATTTTCTCAGTTTATGGAATCCATCCGTTTTAAATAACAGGCAGTCGGAGCACAAACTCAGTTCTTCCCTCCGTGTGTCATGTGACCCGCTGCCCTTCGCTGTCAGGCGGAAGACCCAGGATCTGCTGGCAGAACCGGTCTCCACCAGCCCGTCAAGTGTTTTCGACTGATAAGAATTAGTTCCCTGACAGTTGTGTTCTGGACCTGACACTCTGAGTCTTCACAAGAGAAATAGTCATCAGGACATCTTTCACAATAAACTCCATGGCTGACATTTTCATCATCGGTTATTCTGTCGACTATGTTCTTGGTTTTATTTCGTTTGAATCCCTGTTAGGCCCTCAGGAATAGTTATCGCTACCAGAACTCCATCCAGATGAAAAAGGGAAGCCTTGAGAATCTTGAATGACAGAATGTTTGATGATTTATCCGGTAGGGTTGGAATGATGACGCGTCCATCCTTCATCATAATGACCCCTCAATGAGAGGGAACGGCAGCAGGATCAGAACCAACACCTACCGCTGCTCTTCTGTCCGTGATGGGTTTTTCCGGTTTGATTGTTGCAGGATGCAGCCGAGGACATCCGCTCCATGGACAGCTGTGAATACATCTGGGAGGCCGGCGTGGGCTTCGCTCAATCTCCCCCTCTCAACTGTTTCCATGACATCAATAGGTAAGACAGATTTGTATTACTTGGGATGTGAACACACCTCACCTGAGTGGGATTCTATCGTTTGGATCATGTGAAACCGTTTCTAACTGAGAAGTTTTTAATAAGTGTATTTTTCTTTTTTGAATAACGCGTCCGAACCTGAAGCCTCTGATGGGATGAAGATCCGGAACGACAGTCGATGGCTTTCCCTCGCTGTGTAGTGTAGATGACTCTAAGAGTACGACTTCCGTTTCTTCTCCGTTTTTATGAACTATTTATTTCCTGTGAACTTCATCGTACGCTCACAACGACCCGCGACGCCTACTGGACGGTTCTGGAACAACAAGCAACATGGCTCCCATACAACTTTTATTTCCCTTTGTTCCTGACGTTTTATCACACGCTCCTTTCACTGATGGTTAAATATCTGCAGCATGTGACCATTTCTGCACGAACTAAGAGTTAGAGGAGACGTCGTCCACCAGCAGCGTCAGCATGAGGTCAACCGCTGGTCCCTCACTTTTCTGTGGGATTAAGTTAGACCCTGATAATCCCGTAGTTTTAAATTCACAGTGACAGATATATTAGGATACGCTGGCTGCTGAGTAAGAACGCTTGTCAGTCTGGTAAAAAAATAAAAATGTTTAGGGTCATTCAGAAACTCTAGAAACCTTTTCTAGTTTGTGTGGTTGGAGCGCAAACAACATCAGCTGGGTTTGTACACACCGTTCAAATGATCCAGCTTCACTGTAGAAACGCTGTGGGTTACCGGTGACACTGTTACCCTGGTTACACTGGTGACACTGTTACCCTGGTTACACTGGTGACACTGTTACCCTGGTTACACTGATGACACTGTTACACTGGTGACACTGTTACCCTGGTGACACTGTTACCCTGGTGACACTGTTACCCTGGTGACACTGTTACCCTGGTTACACTGATGACACTGTTACCCTGGTGACACTGTTACCCTGGTGACACTGATGACACTGTTACCACTGCTTTTAGTAAACGTTTGTTCCTCCTGCTCAGGACTGAACTGCTGAAGCTGCTCCTCACCTGCTTCTCTGAAGCAATGTACCTACCCCCATCCTGTGAAAGAAAGAACCTCAACCCCTGGGTCTCCTTCTTCTGCTCCACAGACAACCGGTAACACAAACAAACACACACTCACATAGACACAAGAACACTCCCAGAGTGACACACACAGTCTCACAAACACACAGACACACACACACACACACATACATACATACATACATACATACACAAACACACATACACATTGACACTCAAACAGACCCACACACATAGAAACAGACGCACACACGCAGAGACACACACACATAGACACACACACTCACACATAGACACACACACACATAGACACACACACATAGACACACACACATAGACACACACACTCACACATAGACACACACACTCACACATAGGCACACACATAGACACACACACACACACATAGACACACACACGCACATAGACACACACACACAGACACACACATAGACACACACACTCACACATAGACACACACACACACATAGACACACACACTCACACATAGACACACACACTCACACATAGACACTCACACAGACACACACACACACATAGACACACACAGACACACACACTCACACATAGACACACACACAGTCACACATAGACACACATAGACACACATAGACACACACACTCACACATAGACACACACACACACATAGACACACACATAGACACACACACACACACATAGACACACACACGCACATAGACACACACACACACACATAGACACACACACTCACACATAGACACACACACAGACACACACACTCACACATAGACACACACACAGTCACACATAGACACACATAGACACACACACGGTCACACATAGACACACACACTCACACACAGACACACACACTCACACATAGACACACACATAGACACACACACACACATAGACTCACACATAGACACACACACACTCACACATAGACACACACACGCCTCCTGCTCTGCGTTCATCTACACTGTGGAACATGAACTTCTCCTGCTCTGGAGAACCTCCTGTGAACACATTGGACTCTCTGACAGCCCACCATGTGGGTCCAGTCAGTGCAGATATACAGCAGCCAGGCGGCGCCGACTGACCTTGACCCGCCTCTCGCTGCTTCACCCAGACACGCGCTGCCTCTCTTCACCTCCCTGCTCAATGTGGTGTGTGCCTACGACCCGGTGGGCTACGGCATCCCCTACAACCACCTGCTGTTCTCAGACCACCGGGAGCAGCTGGTGGAGCAGGCCATCCAGATCCTTGTGGTCACCCTGGAGCACGAAGCTGGGTCGGCCAGCAGCGCCGCCCTCCAGGCCCTGAGCGGCTCTACGGCGCCCTCTGCTGAGAAGGAGCAGGAGGTGAACGGTTCGATACATTCATTTCTTAAATCATTCGGATCCCTGACTGTCAGAATTTACAATATGTTCTTTTTCATTCCAGCCAACTGAACCCAATAACCTGTTTGTCAACTATCTGTCCCGGATACACAGAGAGGAGGTGCTGTAGAATCCGCTCACACCGGGTAGGAGGGTTCTGCTGTGACGATGTTAAAGGCCCGTTTCTCTCTCTCTCTCTCTCTTTAAACCAGGACTTAAGCTTCATCCTCAAAGGTCTGGCAAAGCTGCTCAACAATCCTCTGGTCCAGACCTACCTGCCTCACTCCACCAAGAAGATCCAGTTCTACCAAGAACTGCTGATCCTCTTCTGGAAATTCTGTGACATCAATAAGGTTCGGAGCTCAAACCTACAAGATGATTTGTTTCTGATGGAACCGACTCGAGACATAATGAAGTGGGGGGGGTAAAGAGGCTGGAGACGGGTTGGATGTTAGTATCAAAAATACAAACTTTTGCCAAGGCACAAAGAATAAATGTATTAACTTCAAAATTCTCTGGAGCAAAGTTGTCAAATGAAACAAACTTCAAGTTAACTCAAAGAAAGAGAGTTCCTCTGAACATGACCCAAAGAAGGGCTCTTCTGTCGGTGCACAGCTGATTGAGGGGGGGAGGAGGAGGAGGAAGGGGCCTTGATCTTCTTCAGATGGTTGGGTGATTCAGAGAAAACTCCCCTCTGGCTTGTTTAGAGTGGAACAGTCTGAGTAAGCTCCGCCTTCTTAGATGGCAGCATGCAGCCGCTCTATCTTTTGGCAGTTTCCCATGAAGAGGTCAGAGGAATCCAGAAGGTGACAGGGAAGTTATTTCAAACATTTACATCATTATTCCCAGATGCGTGCACTCAACTAGGAAAAATAAATAAGACGTGAATCAAAATGTTTGGAAAACTTCCACATTTATCAGCTCTGGTCGGAGGTCTGGCTGCTAGTTGCAGCCCCCCACAAAGTTCAATATTACGCTTATAGTGCTAATTATCCATGCTAACATGCTAATGTTAAGCCCTCATCACTTCAGGTCCAGCCTTAGTTTTCCTAGTTCCATCCCTGACAAGTCGAGGTTATTATGGAATCATGGCTGCGTCCGCCACAGAACCTTCTTTACTCGAAACCATTTCATGCATCATTTTCAGATTTCATACCCATATAGAGGTCAGACTTAGAGAGAGGAAGAACTGGAGGGATTCTGGTCCGTAACTTTCCGACCATCAGTCCAGTTGTGTTTAAATTTATCTCCTAAGAATCGACTCCAGGAAATCTGTCTGGTTTTATTCCTGAACTCAGAAAACCTAGTTAACAGTATTTATCTTCATCAGTGAGTCACTGTGGGATCTGATCCTAGAACAGACTGATGACGTCATAGAAACAGTTAGGATGAGTCACTGTGGGATCTGATCCTAGAACAGACTGATGACCTCATAGAAACAGTTAGGTTGAGTCACTGTGGGATCTGATCCTAGAACAGACTGATGACATCATAGAAACAGTTAGGATGAGTCACTGTGGGATCTGATCCTAGAACAGACTGATGACATCATAGAAACAGTTAGGATGAGTCACTGTGGGATCTGATCCTAGAACAGACTGATGACGTCATAGAAACAGTTAGGATGAGTCACTGTGGGATCTGATCCTAGAACAGACTGATGACATCATAGAAACAGTTAGGATGAGTCACTGTGGGATCTGATCCTAGAACAGACTGATGACATCATAGAAACAGTTGGGTTGAGTCACTGTGGGATCTGATCCTAGAACAGACTGATGACATCACAGAAACAGTTAGGTACAGTCACTATGGGATCTGATCCTAGAACAGACTGATGACATCATAGAAACAGTTAGGTAGAGTCACTTTGGACTGTTGGAGATTATTGATGAGTCACATTTCAAAACTTGTTTCTTTTTTGCACGTAGAAAACCTTCCTAAAGTTAAATTAATACAGTTCTGTTTCATTTCAGCTCTTTTTGTCATGGTTATCATGAACATGTTGATTTTATCATTTCTCTTCGAGGAGCGCTGGCCATAGATCCAGACTTACAGACCTGCTGGCGAGTCTGTAGACCGCCTGACATCACTCCCACCTTTACCGTTACATACGTCAGATCACCGTAACATGTTGTGTATTAGATTGAGTCCCTGGGATCAGAAAGTACTTCACTGACTCCATGTTCTTTAGAGGAGATTTCTAATGAGATTAAATCACAGAGATGTATGAGTGAGTAAATTGGCAGTTAAAGCTTTAAATGTTTGTGTTTTAGAAATTCCTCTTCTTCGTGCTGAAGAGCAGCGATGTGTTGGACATACTTCTACCCATCCTCTTCAACCTGAACGATGCCAGATCAGATCAGTGTAAGTGTCATTAATATTAGCTCTGTTTGTTGGTCTGCTTTAATATTAACTCTGTTTGTTGGTCTGCTTTAATATTAACTCTGTTTGTTCGCCTGTATTAATATTAACTCTGTTTGTTGGTCTACATTAATATTAACTCTGTTGGTCTACATTAATATTAACTCTGTTTGTTGTCTACATTAATATTAACTCTGTTTGTGGGTCTACATTAATATTAACTCTGTTTGTGGGTCAACATTAATATTAACTCTGTTTGTTTGTCTGTATTAATATTAACTCAGTTGTTGGTCTGCATTAATATTAACTCTGTTTGTCTGTATTAATATTAACTCTGTTTGTTGGTTGGTATTAATATTAACTCTGTTTGTTTGTCTGCATTAATATTAACTGTGTTTGATCGTCTGTATTAATATTAACTCTGTTTGTTCGTCTGTATTAATATTAACTCTGTTTGTTGGTCTACATTAATATTAACTCTGTTTGTTGGTCTGCATTAATATTAACTCTGTTTGTCTGTATTAATATTAACTCTGTTTGTTGGTTGGTATTAATATTAACTGTGTTTGTTTGTCTGCATTAATATTAACTCTGTTTGTTGGTCTACATTAATATTAACTGTGTTTGTTCGTCTGTATTAATATTAACTCTGTTTGTTGGTCTACATTAATATTAACTCTGTTTGTTCGTCTATATTAATATTAACTCTGTTTGTTGGTCTACATTAATATTAACTCTGTTGGTCTACATTAATATTAACTCTGTTTGTTGGTCTACATTAATATTAACTCTGTTGGTCTACATTAATATTAACTCTGTTTGTTGGTCTACATTAATATTAACTGTGTTTGTTCGTCTGTATTAATATTAACTGTGTTTGTGGGTCTACATTAATATTAACTCTGTTTGTTGGTCTACATTAATATTAACTGTGTTTGTTAGTCTGTATTAATATTAAATCTGTTTGTTGGTCTAGATTAATATTAACTGTGTTTGTTCGTCTGTATTAATATTAACTCTGTTGGTCTACATTAATATTAACTATGTTTGTTGGTCTACATTAATATTAACTCTGTTTGTTGGTCTACATTAATATTAACTGTGTTTGTTCGTCTGTATTAATATTAACTCTGTTGGTCTACATTAATTGTAACTCTGTTTGTTGGTCTACATTAATATTAACTCTGTTTGTTGGTCTACATTAATATTAACTGTGTTTGTTTGTCTGTATTAATATTAACTGTGTTTGTTTGTTTGTCTGAATTAATATTAACTCGGTTTGTTGGTCTACATTAATATTAACTCTGTTTGTCTGTATTAATATTAACTCTGTTTGTTGGTTGGCATTAATATTAACTCTGTTTGTTTGTTTGTCTGTATTAATATTAACTGTGTTTGATCGTCTGTATTAATATTAACTGTTTGTTGGTCTACATTAATATTAACTCTGTTTGTGGGTCTACATTAATATTAACTGTGTTTGTTGGTCTACATTAATATTAACTGTGTTTGTTAGTCTGTATTAATATTAACTCTGTTTGTTGGTCTAGATTAATATTAACTGTGTTTGTTCGTCTGTATTAATATTAACTCTGTTTGTCTGTATTAATATTAACGGTGTTTGTTGGTTGGTATTAATATTAACTCTGTTTGTTTGTCTGCATTAATATTAACTCTGTTTGTTGGTCTACATTAATATTAACTGTGTTTGTTCGTCTGTATTAATATTAACTCTGTTGGTCTACATTAATATTAACTCTGTTTGTTGGTCTACATTAATATTAACTCTGTTTGTTGGTCTACATTAATATTAACTGTGTTTGTTTGTCTGTATTAATATTAACTGTGTTTGTTTGTTTGTCTGAATTAATATTAACTGTGTTTGATATTCTGTATTAATATTAACTCTGTTTGTTGGTCTACATTAATATTAACTCTGTTTGTCTGTATTAATATTAACTCTGTTTGTTGGTTGGCATTAATATTAACTCTGTTTGTTTGTTTGTCTGTATTAATATTAACTGTGTTTGATCGTCTGTATTAATATTAACTCTGTTTGTCTGTATTAATATTAACGGTGTTTGTTCGTCTGTATTAATATTAACTCTGTTTGTTGGTCTACATTAATATTAACTCTGTTTGTTGGTCTACATTAATATTAACTCTGTTTGTTGGTCTACATTAATATTAACTCTGTTGGTCTACATTAATATTAACTCTGTTTGTTGGTCTACATTAATATTAACTCTGTTGGTCTACATTAATATTAACTGTGTTTGTTCGTCTGTATTAATATTAACTGTGTTTGTTCGTCTGTATTAATATTAACTGTGTTTGTTGGTCTACATTAATATTAACTCTGTTTGTGGGTCTACATTAATATTAACTCTGTTTGTTGGTCTACATTAATATTAACTGTGTTTGTTAGTCTGTATTAATATTAACTCTGTTTGTTGGTCTAGATTAATTTTAACTGTGTTTGTTCGTCTGTATTAATATTAACTCTGTTGGTCTACATTAATATTAACTGTGTTTGTTCGTCTGTATTAATATTAACTCTGTTGGTCTACATTAATTGTAACTCTGTTTGTTGGTCTACATTAATATTAACTCTGTTTGTTGGTCTACATTAATATTAACTGTGTTTGTTTGTCTGTATTAATATTAACTGTGTTTGTTTGTTTGTCTGAATTAATATTAACTGTGTTTGATAGTCTGTTTTAATATTAACTCTGTTTGTTGGTCTACATTAATATTAACTCTGTTTGTCTGCATTAATATTAACTCTGTTTGTTGGTCTACATTAATATTAACTGTGTTTGTTCGTCTGTATTAATATTAACTCTGTTGGTCTACATTAATATTAACTCTGTTTGTTGGTCTACATTAATATTAACTCTGTTTGTTGGTCTACATTAATATTAACTGTGTTTGTTCGTCTGTATTAATATTAACTGTTTTTGTTGGTCTACATTAATATTAACTCTGTTTGTTGGTCTACATTAATATTAACTCTGTTGGTCTACCCTGTTCGTCTGCAGCTCGCGTGGGCCTCATGCACATCGGCGTCTTCATCCTCCTGCTCCTGAGTGGAGAGAGAAACTTCGGCGTCCGTCTGAATAAGCCCTACGCGCTTCGTGTCCCGATGGACGTCCCTGTTTTCACAGGAACCCACGCCGACCTTCTCATCGTGGTGAGATTCAGCGACGATGAGTCTCATAGACTTTTGTTTGGTGGCACTCGGGCTCAGATTTCCTGCTTTAACCAGTAAAAAAGATAATAATTAATATATATTCCTGTCACCTCAGTTCTACAAATTACTGATTATTCAGCATTCTTGTATAAACTTCAGCTAAAGTGTAATATGATGTTTAAACACTTAAACAGGAAAACTACATCTCTGTTTCCATACTAGTCATTTATTAGCATGCTAACCAGCTAAATTAGCTTGGTGTCAATGAGACGTATTTAATATGAGGATTTAAGAATTATTAACGTACAAGATCTGATAAAACCAGGATGTCAAAGACTTTTCATCTGATTTTGAAGAGGCTGCGCTGTAATATTTTACGTGTGGTCTGCTAAACATCAACGTTAGAATTGTGCCGGTTCTTCTGGATCCTTAGTAGAAATACACGATGAAAGAATCTTACAAGCTTTCCCTCTTTAAATGATCGTATATAAGTCTAGTGTTTAAATTCATGAATAGAGGCGGCATAATGAAAAGACGGTAGTGGAAGCGAAACACTGAGAACCTTCAGATGGGACTCTGAGAAGTTTGAGAAGCTGAGCTTCATACGAGTTCCTAAATCTTGATCTTAAAAAGCAGAATATTCTATTTCTTTCTATCAAAAGCCCTTAAAGCAAGAGTTTTCTTCTTATGCTTTTATATCTCTGGTTTTTATAATGAACAACAAAGTTGTCTGTAAACAAAATCTGTTTTTTGTCTTTAGATCTTCCATAAAATCATCAGCAGTGGCCACCAGCGCCTGCAGCCTCTGTTCGACTGCCTGCTGACCGTCGTGGTGAACAGTGAGTCTCACAGACCAGAGGGACGGCGCCACCTGCTGGACAAACAGGACAAGTTGACTTTTTCTTTTTTTTTTCGTTGTGTCTTCTCCCTCCACAGTTTCTCCTTACCTGAAGAGCCTGTCCATGGTGGCGGCCAACAAGCTGCTGCACCTCCTGGAGGCTTTTTCCACACCCTGGTTCCTCTTCTCCTTCCCCCAGAACCATCACCTGGCCTTCTTCCTGCTGGAGGTCTTCAACAACATCATCCAGTACCAGTTTGATGGTGAGAACAAAGATCGTCCAGAGTGGGACAGCGTCAGTTTTCCAGCCCTTGCCAACATCTAAACGTCCCTCACAGGAAACTGCAACCTGGTCTACGCCATCATCAGAAAGAGAAATGTTTTCCACCAGCTGGCCAACCTGCCGGCGGACGTGGGGTCCATTCAGAGGGCCCTGCAGAAGAGAAGAAAGTCTGGGATCTCCAGGACCAACTCTTTAGCTACAGAACCCATGGAGGGTTCCAGACCAGCGGTACCGGCTGAGGCCGGCACGCTCAAAGCCAGCTTAGAGGCCACGCCAGGTACGACGCCACCTCACTAAATTACAAAAATCACTTCGGGCCAAAACTTTGTTTTTCAGGAACAGTTGGCCATAAATTGTTATGCAGCGCAAGAAATCTGCAAAACACAGTTTACATTTGACATGAATGACCATGTCAACCTAATAAAAAACCAACAGATTACTTTACAGTTACAAAAAAGAATGAGCAACAGACACAAAGGTTCTAGTAGAACCTCAGAGAGAAGAGGATACATCATAGCCACCGTTCCCGACTCACCGATGATGACCGTTCTGACCCTTTCAGGCATTGATAAGATCACGGAGAAGGCCCAGGTGAGTGTGGACGGTACCATGGTAGCTGTTCCACACTCAGAACCTTCACCCATGACTGAAAACAGAGCTGTAGCAGCAGCCAGTGACACCGAGTCCAACTCGGAGAGAGACCCTGAGGTGAAGCAGACTCCATCAGTGACACCTGTGATTGAGGTATTGGTCCTGCAGACCCGTTGGTTCATGCTCTGTTCTGTGGGCAGGTCTACCACGCAGAGTCAGAATCAGTCAGGAGCCGGTTGTCAAGTGTGTCATCGGCATCAACCTGGAGCGCCAGTCCAGACTGGGTCAGTACAAGTCTGTCTCTGAGATGGTTTGGTCTTTCTGGAGGTCTCTTGGTGGACCAGTAGAGACTGAAGCTTTCATGTCCTCCTCCCTCCTGTGTCTCAGGTGTTGTCATGGAAAGCAAAGCTTCCTCTGCAGACCATCATGCGGCTGCTTCAAGTTCTGGTTCCTCAGGTGGAGAAGATTTGCATTGACAAGTAAGCACTACTAAAATCATTTAAACTCATGCAGAGGAGCTAAAGGTGTAAAAGAATGTCTCCTTTTGAGTCTACTCTGCATTTTACTCTGGAACAACTCTGAGAAAAGATTTCAGAGAAAAGATCTCTGAGAGATGATCTCTGAGAGATGATCTCTGAGAGATGATCTCTGAGAGATGATCTCTGAGCGAAGATCTCTGAGAGATGATCTCTGAGAGATGATCTCTGAGAGATGATCTCTGAGCGAAGATCTCTGAGAGATGATCTCTGAGCGAAGATCTCTGAGAGATGATCTCTGAGAGATGATCTCTGAGAAAGGATCACTGAGCGAAGACAATCTCTGAGCGACCATGATCAGATTCACAAATTGAATCAGTTTTTTCACATTTATATTATAATATATATATATATATATATATATATATAATAATATTTTTACCTCCTGCTCTTTGATCTCCTCGATCATTTATCATTCAATTATCGTTTTTATAAACATTTTTTTATAAAATTGTTGTTCTGCTGCTCCGTTCCTGCAGGTTTTTTTTCTTCAGCTGCTTTATTTTGGGTTAACAGAGTTTACCTGCTGCATGAATAATCATAATCTGAACAGCTCAGAGGAGCCGGGTCCACAAAGGTCCACTTCACTCTCAGCAGCAGCCTCTCTACAATGACCCGTTTCACGTCCCACAGTCGCCGACCCGTGTCGGTTTATAAATAATGATTGTTGTGTCGGTAATTGTTCTGGTCCTCAGGGGTTTGACAGACGAGTCAGAAATCCTGAAGTTCCTTCAGCACGGCACACTGGTGGGTCTCCTGCCGGTCCCGCACCCCATCCTCATCAGGAAGTACCAAGCGAATGCCGGCACGTCCGTCTGGTTCCGTACCTACATGTGGGGAGTCATTTATTTACGGTAAACGGAGAAAAAACACTTCTGTGAGGTCGGATTCGTCATGAAACATATTCATACATAGAAGATTAAGAGCAGGTCCAGACAAACAGACAAGCGAAAACGTTGCCTCCTTGGTTTCAGTAAAAACTGCCAGTCTGTTTGATGAACCGGTCCAAAGACCCAAACAGGTATTGAGTGAGGTTCTGGGTGTGACGGCCGGTGCCTGAAGCTGTTTCTCCTCTTCCTCTCTTCTCCGCAGCAACGTGGATCCTCCCATCTGGTACGACACGGACATCAGACTCTTTGAAATCCAGAGGATCTAAAGCCGCTGAAGACGTCGGGACCTTCCTCACCGATCTGTTGACCCGCTCACCTCCTGTTCTACCAGGAAACGAGCAGTCCTAGTCCAATAATAAACCGTCCCAGCTTACCAGAACCTGTACTGGTATCAGATGGCGATTAAACTCAATAATAGGCGAGACATTTAGTGAATACCAGTTTATTCATTTTTCCTACTATCATATATTTAATACAAATATAATCAGTCACTAAATGCCAAAGAAGTTTTTTCACAGTATTTGGTGATTAAAGTTAGAACACCCTTAGTTCATCTTTTAGACTCCTCCCATCAGCCTGCTGATATTGCTTTACCAGAACCCTCCGGGTTCAGTCGGATGAAACGGTTCTGTTCATGTAGTGCAGGATGTAAATACAGCTGGTGATGCTGAATTAAAGAACTGTTCAACCACTTTGAGCTCAGGGCCTTTTTTTTTCTGTTAATGTTGAACCTGTGATTCGAACATCCTGCGTCAACCTGCTATAACAGGCTCCACTGCTGCGCCGTCCCCCTACCAGATGGTGGACCCCAGATGATGACTGATGGATGGGTCCAACTCATGGTTGAGGGCGTTGGACGGGGTAGGGGGCATGGTTACCAGGTAATATTTTTCACCCACTGACCGGTAACCATGGTAACTGAGATTATGTTATTCTAACTCCACCAGTCAATGGTTATAATGATATGGGTGATCTGTTTCCTAGGTTGATTGTCGAATAAATGATCTTATGATTTAGGCTCTACTGATGTTTTCTTTTCGCCCAGCTTCATGTTTCATTTGATTGACAGGTTGGATCAGGTGGGCTCAACTTGTGGCTTGTATGTTTTAGAGTGTTTCAAATGCTTTGGGACTAATGAAGCTTTGTCCATACAAACTGAAAACCATGCTTTGCTGGAGATGCCTTGTTGACACATTTAGAAGCACATTCATCAAATTCGACTTCACTCTGTATTTTAGTTTAATAACATTTAAGGTTCAATCATTCCTTTTGAATCAAGGGGATTTCATTAATGTGTTGTCCAGCGACTCTTCCTTGAGTCTGGTCTGTGAAGCTTCCTAAGCAGCGATGAGCAGGTCCATTAACGCGCCCACAGAGTGCATCCTGTAGAAAACACAGAGAGGCTGGCCCAGGTTGACCAGAACAAACCAGGCGGAGAACCCAAAGAACTGTTTCCCCACGCCGTTCTCAAACTGAGGATGGACTCCGAAGGCAGGAATGACCCACAGCTGTGAGCAGAGGATGTGTGGAGGTATCAGACCGACGCAGAGATAATGAGATGTACTTATTCATAACATGCAGAGATAATGAGATGTAATTATTCATAACATGCAGAGATAATGAGATGTAATTATTCATAACATGCAGAGATAATGAGATGTAATTATTCATAACATGCAGAGATAATGAGATGTAATTATTCATAACATGCAGAGATAATGAGATGTAATTATTCATAACATGCAGAGATAATGAGATGTACCTATTCATAACATGCAGAGATAATGAGATGTACTTATTCATAACATGCAGAGATAATGAGATGTACTTATTCATAACATGCAGAGATAATGAGGTTTAATTATTAACATTATTAACATACAGAGATAATGAGGTTTAATTATTAACATATTTAACATGCAGAGATAATGAGGTTTAATTATTAACATATTTAACATGCAGAGATAATGAGATGTAATTATTCATAACATGCAGAGATAATGAGGTTTAATTATTAACATTATTAACATACAGAGATAATGAGGTTTAATTATTAACATATTTAACATGCAGAGATAATGAGGTTTAATTATTAACATATTTAACATGCAGAGATAATGAGATGTAATTATTCATAACATGCAGAGATAATGAGGTTTAATTATTAACATTATTAACATACAGAGATAATGAGGTTTGATTATTAACATTATTACCATGATGTTGGAGAGGATGAGGAACGCACAGATTTCTTTCATTGCTCTTTTGCTCCATGGCCGTTTCCCATCATGCTCTCCGGCAGCAGCTGATGTCTCTGTCTCCAGCGGTGAACTTTCTGTGTTCTTCTCTTCTTTTATTTCAACATCCATCTTTTTCTTAGACTGTGTGGAAAAAAACAAATGAAACTGATTTTCAACTGATTCCAGTCGGACCAACAGCAAAGATCAAAGATGCAGGTGGGGTTTACCTTGAAGATGCTCCTCTTGTCTTTCTTCTTGACGCGGAGGTGAGGGTGCCTGTGGAGGCCCTCGATGATGAAAATGTTCTGGAGCATGAGCTCCAGTAAGGACAGGAGGGAGTAGGACAAGTCCAGTCTCCCCAGGGGCCCCTGGGTGCCCATAGCCAGCCCCGCCACCAGGGAAAAGTAGGACAGGACAAACTGTCCCAGAGCCGCCCCCACCAGCAGTATCACATCCAGGCTACGGGTCGGGTTGTGTCCTCCTTCAGCGGCCCGCCTCTCCAGCCGGTGGACCAGCATCCCAGCCAGGCAGCAGAGAGACATGAGCGGCATGACCACTAAGTGGTAGCCATAAAATATGTGGAAGGCCGTGAGGCGGCGCTGCTGCTGGCCCACCCAAAACTGGTAGAGGATGAAGGTGGTGGCTCCCGCGATGAGGACCACGCCGCCCAACACCGGACCATATATGATGCCTCCCTGGTAGACAATCTGAAGAGTCAGCTTCTGAGCGGCGTGGTTCTGACCTGGATTCGCCAGACGGCCCACGTTCTTCCACATCACGTAGATCATGCAGCCCGCCATCAGGTAGAACTCCATGTTGAAGGGATAAACTATCTCGATGCCCTTCCTCAAGGCGAGGCAGGTGGCGCTTGCGCTGCACTGACACAGGGTCCAGTTGGTCGTTCCTGGAGGCAGGCAGAGGAGCATCCTCAAGAAGGTAGAGCAGCAGCAGGGCTGGGAGAACCTACCGGGTTTTATTTACCTGATGAATCAGAGAGATTTGCTTCGGGCGACTGCGTGTTGGTGAAACCGCGCCCCTCTTCTCTCTCCAGCTCGATCTCCTCGTGGATGGTTTCCTCTGTGGCGGCGTTGAGCCACAGCAGCAGGTCAGCTGACAGGACCACCATGAGTCCAGACCTGCAGGAATGTTGGAGCAACACAACAAGTTCAATGTGCTGACTGGACCTCCAGATCTCAATCCAGTCCGGCATCTGTTGCTCCATTTAACAGCTTACAGGTTTTGAAGGATCTTCTGCTAACATCTGGGTGGCAGAAACCATAGCACATCTCCAGAGGTCTTTTGGTGGGGAAAGGGGACCTACTGAATCCTAGGCAGGTGGTTATAATGTTACGGCAGATCGGTGTTCTCTTGAAGCTAGAAATGTCAATCACCTTTTATTAGTGGATTAAACTAAAAGTCTCCGTTAACTAAATGATGATCTGCTTCTTGGGTTCTAGGCTGTTTTACACTAAAGATACGTTTAGTAGATTTCTGTAGATATAATCGTCAGCTGCCTCCAACATTCTTTACTGTCCCTGGAGAAAGAACCTCCTGGAGAAAGAACCTCCTGGAGAAAGAACTTCCTGAAGAAAGAACCTCCTGGAGAAAGAACTTCCTGAAGAAAGAACCTCCTGGAGAAAGAACTTCCTGGAGAAAGAACCCCCTGGAGAAAGAACTTCCTGAAGAAAGAACCTCCTGGAGAAAGAACTTCCTGAAGAAAGAACGTCCTGGAGAAAGAACTTCCTGAAGAAAGAACCTCCAGGAGAAAGAACCCCCTCGAGAAAGAACCTCCTGGAGAAAGAACCTCCTGTGAGGACAGACGTGTTGAAGTCGGTACCTGCTGATGATCTTGTGTCTGTGAATGCAGTCTTTGGAGTGAGCCCACAGTAAGAACGTCTGCGAGAGAAACGGGCCGTTAGTTACCTCTGAGTGACTTAAAGACACTAAAGGATCAAATTCATTCAAAGACATTTCCCTCAGATGATTCTGTTGTGACCGGCGCCGCTGGGGTGGAGCCTCATCGGATCATCGGAGCAATGGCACAGGCAAATACACCCATGGTATTTTTATATTTTGGGATGTTGGGTTTTTGTATTTTGTATTTTGTATTTTTGTACTTTTGTATTTGTGTATTTTTGTTGTTTTGTAATTTTGTATTTTTGTATTTTTGTACTTTGTAATTTTGTACTTTTGTATTTTGGGATTTTTGTATTTTGTATTTTTGTATTTTTGTACTTTTGTATTTTTGTACTTTGCTTTTTTTTTGTATTTTTGTATTTTGGGATTTTTGTCTTTTTTATTTTTGTACTTTTCTATTTTGCTTTTTTGTTTTTTGTATTTTTGTATTTTTGTACTTTTGTATTTTGGGATTTTTGTCTTTTGTATTTTTGTTCTTTTGTATTTTTGTACTTTTGTATTTTGTATTTTGGGATTTTTGTATTTTTGTATTTTGGGATTTTTGTATTTTGGGATTTTAGTATTTTGTATTTTGGGATTTTTGTACTTTTGTATTTTTGTACTTTTGTATTTTGTAATTTTGTAATTTTGTACTTTTGTTTTTTGAGATTTTTGTATTTTGTATTTTTGTACTTTTGTATTTTGCTTTTTGTATTTCTGTATTTTGGGATTTTTGTCTTTCGTATTTTTGTACTTTTGTATTTTTGTATTTTGTATTTTGTATTTTGTAATTTTGTTTTTTGAGATTTTTGTATTTTGTATTTTTGTACTTTTGTATTTTGTATTTTGGGATTTTTGTATTTTGTATTTTTGTACTTTTGTATTTTTGTACTTTTGTATTTTTGTTTTTTGTACTTTTGTATTTTTGTATTTTGTATTTTGTATTTTGGGATTTTTGTATTTTGTACTTTTGTATTTTTGTAATTTTGTACTTTTGTATTTTGTATTTTGTAATTTTGTAATTTTGTACTTTTGTTTTTTGAGATTTTTGTATTTTGTATTTTTGTACTTTTGTATTTTGCTTTTTGTATTTCTGTATTTTGGGATTTTTGTCTTTCGTATTTTTGTACTTTTGTATTTTTGTATTTTGTATTTTGTAATTTTGTACTTTTGTTTTTTGAGATTTTTGTATTTTGTATTTTTGTACTTTTGTATTTTGTATTTTGGGATTTTTGTATTTTGTATTTTTGTACTTTTGTATTTTTGTACTTTTGTATTTTGTTTTTTTGTATTTTTGTTTTTTGTACTTTTGTATTTTTGTATTTTGTATTTTGGATTTTGGGATTTTGTACTTTTGTATTTTGTATTTTGGGATTTTTGTATTTTGTATTTTTGTACTTTTGTATTTTTGTACTTTTGTATTTTGTTTTTTTGTATTTTTGTTTTTTGTACTTTTGTATTTTTGTATTTTGTATTTTGGGATTTTGGGATTTTGTACTTTTGTATTTTTGTTTTTTGTATTTTGTATTTTGGGATTTTTGTACTTTTGTATTTTTGTACTTTTGTATTTTTGTAATTTTGTATTTTGTATTTTGTATTTTTGTTTTTTGTTTTTTGGGATTTTTGTACTTTTGTATTTTTGTACTTTTGTATTTTTGTAATTTTGTATTTTGTATTTTTGTTTTTTGGGATTTTTGTACTTTTGTATTTTTGTACTTTTGTACTTATACTTGTATTTTGCATCCAGACGAGAACAAAGTGATTTTCTCTCTCTTGCTGCTCAGATAAGACTCATGGCCCGCCTTCCTCCGTCACTCACATCTGAGGCCTTGAATCAAGCCGTTTGTTAAATCCAGAATGAGGCGAATCCTTTCACTGATAATATGAATGAATGAATGAATCTGTGAGTCAAAGTCTTTACTTTGGCTAACATATAGATTGTGACTCATAAAGTATTTTAACTCATACAAAACAAACTAAAGGGGATGAAAATTCACCAACAGAGTCCTGTAAATATTAATATACATTATTTTATATTTGCATTCATGTTACATCGGGAGGATTTTGTTTCAAACATTTAAATTTTGCTTTTATGAAACGATTCAAGACACTGAAAATAAGGACGAAGCTGTGAGGAACTTTCCAGCGTCATTAAATGTATTGAACAAATTAATTCTGCTGAGTGTTTAAATGTCTGAAATTAATAATCTATTAAAACTTACAATTGTACTTTTTAATTGGTTCCGGCTGAGACGTCTTACCTCTTGACCTAACTTGACCTTACATGACCTTCCTGACCTTACTTGACCTTACATGACCTTACATGACCTTTCTTGACCTTTCCTGACCTTACTTGACCTTTTCTGACCTTACATGACCTTTCTTGACCTTACATGACCTTACATGAACTTTCCTGACCTTACTTGACCTTTTCTGACCTTACTTGACCTTTTCTGACCTTACTTGACCTTACATGACCTTACATGACCTTACTTGACCTTACATGACCTTTCTTGACCTTACGTGACCTTTTCTGACCTTACATGACCTTTCTTGACCTTACATGACCTTTTCTGACCTTACATGAACTTTCCTGACCTTACTTGACCTTTTCTGACCTTTCCTGACCTTACATGACCTTTTCTGACCTTTCCTGACCTTACATGACCTTTCCTGACCTTTCCTGACCTTACATGACCTTTCCTGACCTTGCTCACTGACTCCACTCGTTTCATTTCTCTTTTATGTCACGTGATGAATTCCATTAAATGTTGAGAATCACTTGGATGAAAGTTCTAACCCCTCAGGGTTCGGATGTTTCGGTTCTGTCTCTAGAGGAGGGTCCACGTCGAGGTGCGGGCCGGTGAAGGTGACCGGCTGTTACCTGGAGTGTCAGAAAAGGAGCTTCTATGAAGGGCGCGATGATGGCGGCGGCGGGCCGACACGCCCGCGTGCTGAGCAGGAAACCCGTCTTGCAGACGCAGAGCAGCAGACTGACGGCGGCGAACAGCAGGAGGACCACTGAGCAGGAGAGAGGAGGAACATTCACCACACAGCCCAGGTGTCTCCTGGTCTTTAGGTTCTGGTACTTACAGGTGACGGTGACTCCCCCGGCGTGGTGGTCTTTATGTGGACAGGTGTCAGGCTGTTTCCTGGCCCACAGCAGGTACCACAGCATCCACATCAAACCCACCCCCATCAGCAGCAGAATGAACAGCTGGTTCTCCTGGTGCTTCATGCCTCTGGAGCTGAGAACCTGTCCGGCCACCAGAGCAGCTCCCAGAACCACAATGTTCAGACCCAGCAGACCAGAGACCAGGCGCCTGCCACTGGGAGCCGGAACCGACATCGGGTCCCACCCAGGCTCCTGGATCTGATGCTCTGGGCTGATGGCTGGTTCGTCACTGGGTGGGTTTTCAGGCGTCCCCCAGGAACCCAGTTCTGTGAGTCCACGACCAGAACTCATTCTCACCTTCTCTGCTCTTCTTCTAAAGACCCCTTTGAGCTTCTCTCAGCCTCCGTAGTCCCTTCAACCTCTGCCGAGTCCTTCTGTCCAACATGTGGAGGCTTGAGTCTGCTGGCAGACCTTCAGACCAGACCAGCGGTACCGGTGTGGGTGCGGTCACAACGATGGCATTCATAACGGCACACCTTCCACAGCAAAAGCTGCAGGTATCAAGTTCTCGCTCCTGTTTACCTTTTCTTCGACGTGAGGTGCTACTTGGACTTTAACCCGACAAAATCATCTGGACAGAGTTTGTTTAGTGGACCTGACTGAGCAGAGCAGAACTTCTGTTAATCTACAACCCGCTTTTCTTCGAGGCATTATTTTACTTTGAAAGGGTTTATCAGCTGGGCTCTGTGCCACGAAGACTCACTGTTTGATTTAAAGTCCCACCAGGAAGTGACTTTTAAAATGTGACCTGTCTTATCGGGCAGAACCTGAGGATCCGCCCCGAACTCTCTGCATCTTCATTCTGCACAGCTGCATTACTATTCCTCCAGAAACTCCAGAAAAGTTTCCACTTATTTACATTTTTCGGTTTGGTGAGACCCTTAAACTTCAGCTTGACCGGTTTTAATGGAGAAATAGGCTGTAAATAAATATGTTTGATTAAGGTTACACTTTCCCTGCGTCTGCTACAAAGACCGTTTGTTTTGTGTGACGTCACTCATTCCAGACTCACACGGGTTCTGACGCCGCAGCAGAAAAAAACCTGGCAGCAAACAAAGACTTGAACTGATATGTGTGTGTTTGCTGGCTGAGGTGTGTGTTTGCTGGCTGAGGTGTGTGTTTGCTGGCTGAGGTGTGTGTGGCTGCAGCTCAACATTCTTGTTTTCTCACGATGATTGACAGGTGAGTCTCTGATGGGAGAACCGCCGCTTAGAAGAAGAACCTCAGAAAATCGTCGCATAATGCAACTCTGACAATGAATTGACATCGTTCATCATCATCTAAAGTGGAAAGAGGAATCATTAAAAGATGCTTACTCAGCAGAAACCTAAAAATGGGCGGGTCTTGAGTTTAAGAGGCTAAACTTTGTCTTTTCTGAACACTGCAGGTTTTCAGTGGCGCTTAAAATCTACGATCTCCCCAATAATCCTTCTAAATAACAAACATACAAACAAACATTTGCAGGTTGTGAGCAGCCAAATCATTACGACCACTGAGCTCTTCAGCTCGAACGGTTCAGTCAGAACTCTTTGTGGGTTTCCGGCCCAGTGGAGTAAAGTTCGATCACGTACTGCCTGCTCAAATATGTGCTTCATGTGCATCAGCCATCTTCTCCTCTCAGGTAAACCTGAGCGTGAAGGATCCAGAGAGTTCGATCGTTTGTCGGTGGAACAATAATAAGTCACCTGATGATTGGTCTTCAACTCATCAACAGAACAATGAGAGTTCTAGTGGTCGTGAAGTGTTTTCAGTTCCGTGAGGAGGGAGAACCTTCTCCTTACAGGTGACCCAGAAATACGACCCATCTGACGTCACTCGCAGGTAAACCTCACTCTGTCCTTTTGTGAAGACTGCGGAACCTCACTCTCATCCACCCGGTCCAATGTGGTCGAACGCTGATTCCATGAAATGGTTGAAAGATGAGTAAATAACTCCTCCGTGTGAAAAGTTTCATCATGCAGCGAACAGCTGAGCGACTTTAATATTTTATTGACTTTTATTCTTATTCTATTTATGACGTCACGGCAATAATACATAATGACTCTATTCTATTCCCACACTCAAAGTCTTTCATCTTTTCCAGTAAAACTAAAGGGGGCGTGTCTACGGAGCGATTACTCAGAAACACGCCTCGCGTTGGTCTCCTAGCAACCGGGCCGTCAGACCGCCTCGCGCCTCCGGTCGTCCGTCCTCCGGAGCGTCACAGACAGAACGTCTCCTAAATAACGGGACGAACCCTCCGGGACCCTTCATGGAACCGGACTTAGAGTGAGGGGAGGGCGCCGTCATGAACGACCGGTACCACCGGGCGGCCCGGGACGGCTACCTGGTCGTGCTGAAGGAGGCGACGCGGAAGGAGCTGAACGCACCGGATGAGGATGGGATGACACCGACCTTATGGGCCGCCTACCACGGAAACCCGGAGGCTCTGCGGCTGATCGTGGCGAGAGGGTGAGCGCAGACGAACCGGTCCATTCTAGTCATTGTTTCTCCTCCCTGTTCTCCAGAACTCCCAATGTCTGAAAACTAAACTCAAGTCTGTTTAATGGAGTCTGGGTTCTGAGATTCTCATGTTCCGACCGTGAAACTTCAGAACCAGCGAACATCATAATTCTGCTGATGCCGCGGCTGGTTCCGTCGCGTCACCGACTTTGGATTCGATTAGAAGGATTGGATTAAACTGTTTCACATCTTCAAACTCGGTTTAACTTTAAAACACGGAATACTAGTTTTAAATAAAATGTCTTTGTCCCTTCAGCTAAATAATTCTGATGTTTACTCATTATTAAACATTGTAGAATCAGTTTTTCTGACCCGTCCCTGGGGAGCAGTGAGCAGAACCTGAGAAGTGAGCTTCTGTTTGGGCTTGGACCCCCTGTTCCTCCTGAGCTACAGCCGACCCATAACCAGCAGACCCGGTGGCCCGGGTCAACTGCTGAGCACGCCTCCAATGACTGGTGATGGAATTTTGACCCATTCCTCTTTGCAGACCTTCTACGGGTCAGAAACCGCGTTTGGTTTTTGGAGGATGAGCTGCTCCTTTCAGGTCCGGCGCAGCACCTCAGTGGGGTTCTGGTCCAGACTTTGCTTAGGCCACTCCAAGCAAAGACTGTTTTTCCTCCTGAACTTTTCCAAGGTAGATGGATTCCTCGGCGTGGGTCATGGTCCTGAGATGATCCAGTACTGCTTGACCTTCAGAGCACAGACTGGAGACCCCACGTGACCCTTCACCCCATCAGGCCCGACAGGTTAGAGTTTGACACCTTTGTCTGTTGAAACTGGTCCCAGACGTTCTGGAGGTCGCCATGGCGTGTTGAGACGAGCTTTAATGTTCTTTTTCGTGGTCTTACTGCTATTTTGGAAGGTCAGCCACTTCTGGGAAGGTTCGTTGTTGTTCCAGGTCTTCTCCACTGCTGGATGATGTGGGTCTGTGGGTCTGTGGATCTGTGGGTCTGTGGGTCTGTGGGTCTGTGGGTCTGTGGATCTGTGGGTCTGTGGGTCTGTGGATCTGTGGGTCTGTGGGTCTGTGGATCTGTGGGTCTGTGGGTCTGTGGGTCTGTGGATCTGTGGATCTGTGGGTCTGTGGATCTGTGGGTCTGTGGATCTGTGGGTCTGTGGGTCTGTGGATCTGTGGGTCTGTGGGTCTGTGGGTCTGTGGATCTGTGGGTCTGTGGGTCTGTGGATCTGTGGGTCTGTGGGTCTGTGGGTCTGTGGATCTGTGGGTCTGTGGATCTGTGGGTCTGTGGGTCTGTGGATCTGTGGGTCTGTGGGTCTGTGGATCTGTGGGTCTGAGGGTCTGTGGATCTGTGGGTCTGTGGATCTGTGGGTCTGTGGATCTGTGGATCTGTGGGTCTGTGGATCTGTGGATCTGTGGGTCTGTGGATCTGTGGCGTCTGTGGATCTGTGGGTCTGTGGGTCTGTGGGTCTGTGGATCTGTGGGTCTGTGGATCTGTGGGTCTGTGGATCTGTGGATCTGTGGGTCTGTGGATCTGTGGATCTGTGGGTCTGTGGCGTCTGTGGATCTGTGGGTCTGTGGATCTGTGGGTCTGTGGGTCTGTGGATCTGTGGGTCTGAGGGTCTGTGGATCTGTGGATCTGCTTCTGCTTGAACAGCTGATGGTAAACCACTGCTGGTGGTTCTGGCCCGGCTGCAACCAGTCATGAGTTTGCTTGTTTGCACACGGACCTGGTGTAAGGGGAGGAGGAATCGTGTAAACTTGTATTTTGTCTTTACTCAGGACGCTTTCACTCCGTTTAACTTTAGCTTCGTGAAGACCAGAACCATTTAATGTTAGAAACACGCAAACAGGGGGAACCAGGACCAGGGGTCCGGTGCTTGTTCACAGCGCTGTGGGCCCCCGCCCCGTTTCTAACTTAATCAGTGTGGATGACCTTCAACTCTTCCAGCCTGATTACGGAGAAGGTCGCCTGCAGTCAAGCGTCAAACGTGAGAACATAAATCTGCTCCACGGAGATGCTGAAGATCTGAAGCAGGATAACGTCCTACTTAGTCGACACACGGTCCAGGCTGATCCAGCACACAGCCGACCAGAACCACTGCAGTCTGAGCTCTGTTAAGCTACATTCATATCAATTCATTCCTGACTGGGTCCAATGTTGAACCAGTCTAGCAGCAGCTTTGATCTTTTCAATATAATTATGAGGGTCGAGGAGTAAATCTTTGCCCTGGCTATTCCTTTCAACTGAAGTCCGACCCGTGAAGCCCGTTCGGTGAGGCAGTTTGTCATCCTGCTGGTGGCGGGTTCATGAGGCGAGCAGTGAAGCAGAGCGGTGGAGTTTGATGAAAGAAAGGTCACGGCGATGGATGGGCTGATTTCATCACACGGCCGTCCTCAGAGGGGGCGGGGCCGAGTGGAAAGGAAGCAAGAACACTGAGTAGAACCGGGCCGCCAGGTCAGAGTTCACTGAAGCTTTTTCCTCACTTTATTGATTGATGTGGTTTTGATTTCCGTCTCTTTTAATTATTAATATTAGAAGCATTTTACTACGGAACCTTTTAACTAATACAAAAATAAGCTGCTTGAGATGCCAAAGTAGTAGTTATGTATGAAATGTAACTAAAAGAGGTGAAAGAATGATAGAGGTACTGTGAAGCCCGGGTCAAATGGAGCACATGGCTGCATCATTCATGTCTGCATTGGAGCAAACACAGAACACGGTTCTGCCATATTTTGGTTTAAAAAGATGCTGTGGTTCGATCGGACACCACTATGACTGTAATTATAACCATTCTAGAACTGGTTCTGTCCCATGACACGGAGGATAAAGGATAAACAGCTCATTAACATAAAGGTGTAAAGTGTGTAAGTGCTGCCCTCTGCTGGCCGGCGGAGGCATCGCCTCTACCTGCTGGTGGCTCTCCTCAACACACCGGACCCCTGAGGTAGAATATTTGACCTGTGGAGGAGCAGAGGAGCAGAGGAGCAGATGGAAGCAGCAGCTTTGAGTTTGTTCCCACAGAGAACAGAGAAGGTTTTTCTGCCAGAGTCCGTTTCAATCATGTGACGTGTGATGGAAGGTTTTATTTGTCCCTGAGGGCCATTAACAGAACCACAGCGTCATGTAGTTCACAGCATGGGGGTCTCCACCGGTGCAGCGGTTCAAATGAAGCCGTGCAGTCTGCTTTGTGTTCCGTACTCAATGGGAACTTTGAGGAAGTAATTAATGGAGGGCAAGAATGTTGGCCTCAACGAGGATTTCTGAGCAGAGAAAATCTCCTTACTACACAGGAGACAATACTCTTAAATATTAAAAATATAAATATATAAAGTATTAATACAATAAATATAAATACTTAAATAGCGTCAGACTTTCTACAAGTGGGTTGATTTGGTTTTGTTTGACTAGAATTCTTCAAACTACCTAAAAGTGTGGGAACAGAGTTTTAATGTCCAAGTCTTCTTCACTTCTGTTTATGAGCAGCGAAGAAGACTCCCTTAGAATGAATATGAAAGTCTCTTCGTTACGCTGCCTTTCACAAACGATGTCTTGATCTAAGATGAATATTAGTTAAAAACAAACACAATATTTCTTCAAACATCCATCCATTCATTCATATCTCATCACAGGAGGGCTGGAGCCCACCCCAGCTGACAGATTGGGCGAGATCACCTGCTGGCTTTGGACCCAGAACCTTCAGAACCTTCTGCTGCACATTTGTTCCGACGGTATAACTTATGTAATAAGAAACCGTCCTCGCGTCTTCAGCGAATAAACCAGAGGCATTCTTATTTTTGGCGTTTTTCTTAAAGAAACAAACCAACGAAGAAGAAAGTGTGCTGATGTGAGGGATGGTTGGGCGTCTCTCTGGACGGCTGAACTTTACTGCTGTCATTCATTACCACTCTTAAACTTGAGAAGTTCCCGTCTTACTCATAAAAGAAGAAATCAATCCTTTGAGTATCTGACTGCTCCAAAGACCTATCTTATCATTCTTCGAGGGCTTCTCTAAAAAGAAGTAGAATAAACTCGCTCCACATACACGTTTATTCTACTTCTTTTTAGGACTCTTGTCACTTTTCTGAATTTGTCTTTTTAGCGCTTCACATGTTGTGTTTGTAGAAGTTTGAGCCTGGGAGCTGCAGAAGGTCGCGACCCTCTTTATTCATCGTGACCTTCTCGCGGGATGATTCCAGCGGACGGACGGAACGAGAGATGAGGTTCTGAATGTTAAGATAAACCATATTTGATGTGAAAGGGACGAGATGTTTGGAGCCGCCTGCTTGAGGCGGTCAGGACCTGAGACCAGGGTCCTTCCTGTCGCAGCAGGAGTCTCTGTGGGTGTGTCCTAAAGAAGTCTCCAGGCGTGGGATAAATTATGCAAAGTCACCTGCGTCATCTTTGACCTGCAGGCCCTCAATTATTGACGGGGGCTCCGCCGGCCGAGTGTGGAGGGAAAACGGGACGAGGCGGGACTTTGGTTCTTTAAAAACACCGTTTATGCGTTTCTATGAGCAAAAGTCGACGAGCGACATGAGTTTCATTACAGTGTAATAAATGTGTATAAAATAAGCTACTGATATGACTAAGTTGTTGAAGAATAAGAATGTGTTGTTGAGCTGCTGATGCTGGGGCTGCTTCCCTGATACCACAGTGACTTTTCCATCATGTGGATCCAGCAGGCTGCAGGTTCCAGCCCCCAGCGGACCAGCAGTACCGCCGTTTCACCGGCTGGGAAAAAGAGCGAAACTCCATCATGACGCCGTTTGGTCTGAAAGTCAGGACTTTTGTCAACATCCGCTAATCTTTCAATCATTTGACAGGATCTTTTTTATCTGGGACTTTAAACCGAACAAACACACACACACACACACACATACACACACACATACATACACACACACACACACACATACACACACACACACACACACACACATACACACACACACACACACATACACACATACATACACACACACACACACACATACAAACACACATACACACACACACACACACATACACACACACACACACACATACACACATACATACACACACACACACATACACACACACACACACACATACAAACACACATACATACAAACACACACACACATACACACACACACACACACACACACACACACATACACACACACACACACATACATACACACACACATACACACACACACACACACACACATACACACACACACACACATACAGATTCTCTCTCACACACACACACACACGCACACACACACACATACAAACACACACACACACGCACACACATACAGATTCTCTCTCACACACAAATACACACACATACACACACACACACACACATACAAACACACACACACACGCACACACATACAGATTCTCTCTCTCACACACACACACACACACATTCACTCTCACACACACACACACACATACAGATTCTCTCTCACACACACACACATTCTCTCTCACACACACATACACACACACACATACAGATTCTCTCTCACGCACACACACACATACAGATTCTCTGTCACACACACACACACACATTCTCTCTCACACACACACAAACACATACAGATTCTCTCTCACGCACACATACACACACACACATACAGATTCTCTCTCACGCACACACACACACACACACACACATACAGATTCTCTCTCACGCACACACACACACATACAGATTCTCTCTCACACACACATACATACAGATTCTCTCTCACAAACACACACACACACACACATACACACACACACACACATACAGATTCTCTCTCTCACACACACACACACACATACAGATTCTCTCTCACAAACACACACACACACACATTCTCTCTCACACACACACACACATACAGATTCTCTCTCTCACACACACACACACACATTCTCTCTCACACACACACACACACACATACAGATTCTCTCTCTCACACACACACACACACATTCTCTCTCTCACACACACACACACAGATCATTTCAGGTCCCAGAGTCGTCTCAATTCTTAGCTTCATTCTGGATCAGCTGAGGTTGATCCTGGATTAAATCTGGGCCAAACCGGTTCATTGCGGGGAAATCCCTCTTAAATGTTTCAGAGTTTATCTTCAGTCAGTGAGAGTGTGTGTGTGTGTGTGTATTCAGTTATTATTTGACACACACACAGACACACACACACACAGACCCTCACACACACACACACGTTCAACATATAGAATCTGATCAAACAGGACGTTTATATTTTGTTATTCCCAACGGTGGATCACTCGTGCGTCTGGTTTTGGGTTTATGACGTCGCTGCAGGAGAACTTTTCTCTCACGGTTCATGAAAATAAGATCTTAGAGTCGTTTTTATCAGTGTTCCTGTTATTGCAGCACATATGATTGTCCTCAGATTTATAATCAAATGTTCATTCATTAGTAGAATACAGTAGAACCGTCTGGGTTTCAAACGTTACCTACCAGAACCACGGATGCTGAACGTGTGGTGAGAGGTCGGTTTTTGGCCACTAGGGGTCAGGAGAACCAGCTGAAAACAACAACGGTGATGTAATATGATGAGCTTGTGTACAGAACCTTATTTTGGTTTGATTATAGGATGTTCCTTAATACCTGAAGACCAGAAAGCCTCTTCAGTCTGTTTTAGTTGTGGTTTGTTCTCCACCTACTCCTGAGGAAACGGATCTTCAACGTTCTAATCGTGTCTCCTGAGAATAAAGGGTTAAGGAACGAAGCAGCGGGCTGAAAAACTGAAGGGTCAATCCGGAGGGGCTGCAGAGTTGAGGAGGAGGCCTTCTTACCTCATTCTTGATCTTTAAACTTCGTTAGATTAATTGTGTCTTGGAGTGGCGGTTGATGGTTGTGTCACATAAATGTCCTGAAGCGCCGCAGTAATCTGGAGAAAGATGGAAATAATATTTTACATTGTTTAGAGTTATTTGTAAAGATACTCTGTGTGATAACAGATCCAACATCTTGTCTTCCCATCTGTCTCGAAGAGGAGATCCAGACAAGTGTGACATCTGGGGCAACACGCCGCTTCACCTGGCCGCTGCCAACGGTCACCACACCTGCATCTCCTTCCTGGTGGCCTTCGGTGCCAACGTGTGGTGTCTGGACAATGACTACCACACGCCGCTGGACATGGCCGCCACCAAGGGACACATGGACTGCGTTCGCTACCTGGACTCCATCGCCGCCAAGCAGATCACCCTCAATCCCAAGCTGGTCAGCAAACTCAAGGACAGAGCGTTCCGGGCGGCAGAGCGCCGGATCAAGGAGTGTTCGAAGCTCCAGCAGAAGCATCGTGAACGTATGGAGAGGAGGTTCATGAAGGAGTCGGCCACTTCAGACAACTCGGATGCTATTAGCTTCTCAAGCTACACCAGCGGCAGCACACTGAGCCGCAGGTTCAACACCGTCACCTCCAGCGTGCCGTACTCGCAGGTGGGAATGTTCTCGCCCCTCCTTTCCCTGTTCTCCGTCAAGAGTGTCAGTCACAGCGAAAAGATGGAATGTGATGATAGAAAAAATGTAGAATATTAGCAGATAAGAGATCTAATAAGTCATTTCAGTCTGGGGCGGGAGGTCAGCTGGTCACGCCAGAATCTCAGAATCTGGAGTTTCAACGTTTCTAGTGTTTGAATTCAAGTTGGTTTATTTGTTCAGTCATTTTGTGGCATCTAGAAAGTCTTCTTAGTTCTTGATGCGTATTGTGTACTCTTCCTTCCAGGCAACCCTGCATTCCACTGCCCAGGGCAAGGCCAAGATACAGAAGAAGCTGGAGAAGAAGAAGCAGGTCGATGGAACCTTCAAGATCTACGAGGATGGGAGGAAAAGCGTGCGCTCGTTGTCCGGCCTTCAGCTCGGCAATGATGTCATGTTTCTCAAACAGGGGACTTACGCCCACCCTAAGGATCACTCGCGTCTCAACATCCGCGATATGTTCCCCCGGGACCACCACGACGATGCTGACACCATCTCCCGTGCCATGAGCGACCCGGGCCTCCACGAGGCGGCGTGTTCAGAGATCAGTGCCGACTCTGGACGGGATTCCCTGTTTACTCGACCCGGACTCGGCACCATGGTGTTCAGGAGGAACTATTTGAGTGGAGACGTGTTTGATACCGGGGCGCGGGATGGAGGGAGTGTGGCGGGGAGTGAACCTGTGGGTCGGACGCCTACCGCTCGTCTACGAGGACATCTACCTCGACGTACGCCCAGCTTCGATGAAGACAGTATCGGCAGCGCCATGAGCCTACAAGAGAGGAACCATCAGGAGTTGCCCTGGGAGGAGACTGAGGTAGAGCTGGATCAGGACCTGGAGATGGAGGGCAGTCCCCTGGAGGCCTTCCTGGCTTCTCAAAGCCTCAGTGAGTTCCTGCAGATCTTCAGGAGGGAGAAGATTGACCTGCAGGCTCTGATACTTTGTTCGGACCAGGACCTCACCAGCATCCATATCCCTTTGGGACCCAGGAAAAAGCTCCTGGAGGCCTGCAAGAGACGTGTGGAGGCTCTGGAGGAACCAGGGGCCATGGAGGACAGGGAGCTGTGAGGGAGTGGACTGATGCCGTTTACTTAGGCAGGACTTTGTAACTTATAAATAAATATTGATGTCTCCATTTGTTTGCATGCGTCTTAAGTATTGATGTCATTTCCGAGGGAAGACATAAAACAGCAGAAGAACTGGAAGCTCAGTCTTGTACTGGCTCGGTGGCGTCATCTAGTGGCGACCTGTGATGAATGGGCGGAGCTTAGAAGGATGGAAGCCCTCTCACGGAGATATCACCATCTATGATGTCATGTATGATGTTGATTTGAGTTTATGATGTTTGTTCACAGGATGAACTCAGAGCAGACGCTGCTGGTTCCGGTCAGTAGAATTAGTCCGTCCTGCCGTCAGTCGGTCCCTGAAGGCGACCCGGACTCTAGACGTCTGTTTCATTAACACCATGTTTTCATTCCAAACGTAACTCCATGAACGCGATGTTTCTCCTCTTTGGACACTTTTCTGACTTTACAGACTCCATGAAGATAAACAGCGTTATTCTGGATAAAGACCCAGACTGACTGTTGCTCTGCAAACACTGTTGCAATGCCAGAACCGCTGTGGAGATAAGGTTCTTATCTCGGGTTCACGTGGGCGTGTTTGGACCACAGAACAACCGTACTGACTTTTATGAGAATAAAGAGAAACTTCTCCTGTGAGTAGGTTTTATTTACCAACTGCTGTTTGCTGAGTTAGTGTTCTACCTCAGAACCACTCCTGTGCCATGACCCGATCCGTCGGCACACAAAGATTGACAGTGATGGGAGGTTTAGTGCTTCAAAGAAAAACAAGCTGGGGGGATGTAAGCCGAGCTGTCAGGCTGCCTGGGGTTCTTATGTTCCCTCCTCAGCAGAACCTGCCGTCCTGCTGAGCTCAGATCCACACAGAACCGTCTAACAGCATTCCCCGGTGCCCAGCGCTCCGGCCCGTCTCCAGATGAAAGCTGGGTTTATTGTGTGTGTGTGTGTGTGTGTATATATATATACACACACACGATTTATAAACACTCCTCTGTGGAACACCAGCATCTTCTTTTTGCTCTGACCCCCCTGTGAAGACAGAACTGAGAAGCCAACATTAATCCACTCCGCCGCTCCTTCCTCCCCGTCCTTTCCCAGGACAAGAGCCAAGGTTAGAGATCTGGGAGGGGGCGGGGGACTGACACAATGAAACACGAGGGGAATGTATGTGACACCACAGAGGAGAGGGAGGTGTTGTGAAGCGGCCCGTGAGAGGATGGTCGGATCCAGGTCACGTGACGTTCTTCCATCTTCGGACTGGGGGACAAGAACCTCCACTGCTGCTGGACTGGATCTGAAGTCAGCTGACTGTGAGAGAAAGAGGGAACAGTGTGATGGAGCTGAGGAGGAGGCGGCGGGAGAGGAGGGTCCACGGGGGTCTGGAATCAGCAGGAAGGGGGCGGGCCTCTCTGACAATGCTTCTCTCCAGGAAGGACTTTCACAATGCTAACTTTGACCTGTGGACTTTGTGCTCCGGGCCCAGAGGGTAGGGAACGTTTAGCACCGGCGGCTCGCCAGAGGACAAGAACCACATGGTGACTTTGTTTTGAGCCGGTCATCAGGAGCTGACATGAAGAATGTTCCAGAGGAGTGGAGGGAAGGGCAGGAGGAGAGGGAAGGAGACGGGACGCTGGTGAGGAGGAGAGTGGTCCCGGAGCAGAGTGAAGGTATGAAGGGGGATGGGAGGAAGAACGGAGGGACAGGTGGAGAGGAGGTGGAGAAGGAGTCGCTGATGATGGAGCTGACGAGGCTGGTGCAGAAGATGGTGAAGGACAGCAGCTGGTGGGAGAGGAGGGGGATCGATTGCAGCATCCTGGCCGCAGCCTTCTTCTGTCTGCCACCCGGTAAGCCTGAACTCTGGAAACCCGAGCCGCGGTTCTGGTCAACCGTGTGAAAGTTGATCAGTGGAGGATGAGTCGCACCTTTTTGTAGGTTTTATAGCTCAACTGTCTGCAGATAAAAAAACACCTTTGGTTCTTCATTGTTTCCACTGAAGCGTCAGATGATTAACTAGAAGAATCAAACCCAGATCTTCATGAACTTAGATGTCTGGATTCTTTCATGGTGTATATTATTGTTTATTACTAGTAGGAGTACTTCTATTATCTTCTCCTCGCTGTTTTAACTCGCACACAATTCTTTACATTGACTTCATGTCTCCAGAATGTTCTGTCCATTGGTGTTTGAGCCCGTGGTTCTGTCAGTCCGCAATGTTGTCATGTCTGGTTCAAACATTCACAGCGTCCCCCCCCCCCTATTTATCCGGGTCACTGGTGGTCCCCTGACCTCAATTAGAAGATTGTCACTAATGAATCCGGGTCATTGGAGCTGACGGCGTTGGGCGGCGCCACAGAACTCCTGTTTCATGTTTAATGTGTAACTTAATCCTGTAGATGGGCCAGAACCCTGAACGGTGTCTCTGCGAGTGTCTGTCCCCGTTAGATTCTGTTCACAGGACGGACAAAGGCGTCCCCACTGGGTCTGAGGGCGCCGAGTCGCCGCTGTCTCGTTTCTCACCCCTCGACGGGCCGTAACTCTGTGGTTTACGGGGGGTAAAGGAAACCCTTCGTGTAAGCCCGGCTTCTGGGTCCAGACTGTTGTTGAGAGCCGCCCGTTGATGCAACTTTACAAGAATTATGTTCCGGGACCAGAGCGAGGCGGTTCCGTCACCAGACAGGAAGTCGGCCTTATTTTTAACCCCATGAATGACAAATTAAAGCCGTACAGGATTAATAAGCATTCAAACCCAGACATGCAGGGTTCTGAGGCGTGCAGAAACCTGAGATGGAAGTAAAACCGGTCCAGTCATGTCATCATGAGGGTCCTGGGTGACGCCCAGCCGGTCGTCTCTGCCTGTCCCGGCCGGGGGTCACGCCGCTGCTGTGACGGCAGAACTCGGTGGGCGCCTACAGCCGAGGCGACGGATTAGAAAACGTTTACGGTCCCAGAAAAGAAGAAGTTTGCAGAAGCAGCAGTGAAGGTTTGTGGTCAGATCGTCGTCCAGGATGTCTTTGATCCTTCGGGACGCAACAATCTGTAAACAGACATTGTTCAACTACGAAGGTCGTTTTGGGAGAGTTTCTAAAAACCTCATTGATCCTTTCAGTCTGGACCGGTTCTAACCGGGTCTTCAGCTGTAGAGTCATGTGATGAGAAGAAATAATGACTCTTATTACCGAACATTCTGACCTTCTCCAGAACCGCTGAGCAGCGACCTGAAGGCCCCTCAGGGGTTTCATCTCCATGCAGACCCTCACCTGCTGCAGCTTCAGCTCATCCAGGAGAAACCCTGAAAAGTCCTTCAGAACTTATGAAGCTCTCATCCGTCTGAACAATCACAAAGTCCTCAGAGCCGTCGTCTGTGCCGAGTCCACTACCAACAGATACAAACAAAAGAATCCCTGTTATTCCAGACCCGAGTCTCAGTGTCTCCAACCGAGACCAAAACACAACTTCACTGATCCAAACTTCTGAAGTCTAGAAAGACGTTTCTGTCAGGATGAGAAAATCACCTGGTTCCGAAAATCTCTTTTGGTCCGGTGAACACACGACCCTCTAGAGGCTGTCTGCCAGAATCATCTGATCCCATGTTTGACGCCGGTCTAGATTTAATGGTCATGTAATAATGATAATAATAATAATAATACATTTAACTTTACATTTGGATCAAATCTCAAAGTAAAAGCAGATAAAAGCATCAATAAGAATAAAATAATAACTATATAAAAGCCTGACCAAAAAGCAGCAATGTTAATTAAAGTTAAAGGTTCTGCTAAAAAGGAAGGTTTTAAGTCCTTTTTTAAAATGTGTCAGTCGTCTGTGGAGCCCTCAGATGGTCAGGGAGGGCATTCCACAGACGAGGTCATGTGATCCATTCTCGTTTTAGAAGCTTCCTTTAACATCATTTAACATGCTAATATTAGAAACACGCCCACCACGGAGGTTCTGAGAATCAGGTAAAAGGAGAAAAGTTTCAGTTCTTAAAACCCAGAGCGTCGGGTCCAACTTCTCCTCGGAGGAAGAAAAGGATCATCTTCACTCAACGAACCCTTTGTTTGATGGAATTAAACATTTTCCCAGACTGAATTAAGGATTTAGGAATAATCTATTTCACGTTTGTCCTGCTTCCTTCTCAGTGAGCAGGAGTCCCTGCGGCCCCCGGGGGCCACTGCTGGATTCATGTGGTTGAAGAACAGGCGGACTGAAAAGACAATAATAACAATAATAATTATAGATGACTGTCGGCGATGAAGGTTCTTAAAGTCCAGTCTAGATACCCTATGTTGTGGATTTGACGTAATCGTCGGTTCTCCGTCTCGCAGCCTTCCTCCTGCTGGGCTCCTCTCAGATCCTGGGCTTCGCCGCGGGGCTGCTGCTGATGGGCGTGGCTCACGCCGTCATCACCATCAAAGGGACTCATCTGGCCAGTCACGGGGCGCTGAGTGAGTCGCCGGCCTGGGGGAAGTTCTGGGCCATCTTCTTCATCGAGGTGAGGAATAAGACGAGACAACAGAACTTGTTCTGGGCGGATTATTATATAAAAGTTCCTTTAAATAATTCTGACGTGACCTTCATCAGGTGAAGGGACAGTTTGAATATAAGGAAGAGAAAATCCTCTCGTTCACTCTTTCACTGAGGGTGAGATGAGAAGAGTGAAAACATTCATGAAGCCGCTTTACTTCAGTCAGCAGAAGGAGCGGAACCGGAGAAAGAACGGGACCGGAGAAAGAACGGAACCGGAGAAAGAACAGAACCGGAGAAAGAACGGCTCCTCCATCGACGGTACAAACCCAAAGAGCGTCACAGAACGACTGATAAATACGTCATCCAAACCCTAAGCCTGAATATAAAGACTCTGATCAAATAATAGTTTGGGGCTCAAAAATCAGCTACAAGCACCAGTAAAGATTAATAATTAATAAAGATTAACCTAGAAGCGCATTTTAAGCCGAGATGATAATATCAGAGGACTTTGAACCTTGGATGAGGACATTCAGCTCTTCAAGTCAACAAAGCATCATCATCACCTTTACTCTTCTTCTTAGTGATGTTAACGTTATTAGTGATTTTAACATTATTTTGTCATATTAACATTATTTTGTCACGTTAACATTTTTGTCATGTTAACATTATTTTGTGATTTTAACATTATTTTGTCACTTTAACATTTTTGTCATGTTAACATTATTTTGTGATTTTAACATTATTTTGTCTTGTTAACATTATTTTGTGATTTTAACATTATTTTGTCATATTTACATTATTTTGTCATTTTAACATTATTTTGTGATTTTAACATTATTTTGTCATTTTAACATTATTTTGTCATATTAACATTATTTTGTGATTTTAACATTATTTTGTGATTTTAACATTATTTTGTCATTTTAAAATTATTTTGTCATATTAACATTATTTTGTCATTTTAACATTATTTTGTGATTTTAACATTATTTTGTCATTTTAACATTATTTTGTCATATTAACATTATTTTGTGATTTTAACATTATTTTGTGATTTTAACATTATTTTGTGATTTTAACATTATTTTGTCATTTTAAAATTATTTTGTCATATTAACATTATTTTGTGATTTTAACATTATTTTGTCATTTTAACATTATTTTGTCATTTTAACATTATTTGGTCATTTTAACATTATTTGGTCATATTAACATTATTTTGTCATTTTAACATTATTTTGTGATTTTAACATTATTTTGTGATTTTAACATTATTTTGTGATTTTAACATTATTTTGTCATTTTAACATTATTTTGTCATTTTAACATTATTTTGTGATTTTAACATTATTTTGTCATTTTAACATTATTTTGTGATTTTAACATTATTTTGTGATTTTAACATTATTTTGTGATTTTAACATTATTTTGTCATTTTAACATTATTTTGTGATTTTAACATTATTTTGTGATTTTAACATTATTTTGTCATATTAACATTATTTTGTCATATTTACATTATTTTGTGATTTTAACATTATTTTGTGATTTTAACATTATTTTGTGATTTTAACATTATTTTGTCATATTAACATTATTTTGTCACGTTAACATTTTTGTCATGTTAACATTATTTTGCGATTTTAACATTATTTTGTCATGTTAACATTATTTTGTGATTTTAACATTATTTTGTGATTTTAACATTATTTTGTCATATTTACATTATTTTGTCATAGTAACATTATTTTGTCATAGTAACATTATTTTGTGATTTTAACATTATTTTGTGATTTTAACATTATTTTGTCATTTTAACATTATTTTGTCATATTAACATTATTTTGTGATTTTAACATTATTTTGTGATTTTAACATTATTTTGTCATTTTAACATTATTTTGTCATTTTAACATTATTTTGTGATTTTAACATTATTTTGTCATTTTAACATTATTTTGTGATTTTAACATTATTTTGTCATATTAACATTATTTTGTCATATTTACATTATTTTGTGATTTTAACATTATTTTGTGATATTAACATTATTTTGTCATTTTAACATTATTTTGTCATATTAACATTATTTTGTCATATTTACATTATTTTGTGATTTTAACATTATTATATGTTATATATTATGCATTATTTTGTGACGTGAACATTTTGACGTGACGCCCCGATCCAAAAACCATTCCCAGTCTCAGACAACTCATGATGTTCTGATCTGCTCAGTTGGGTCCGGAAACGGCAGATGAAACGTATCGTAGCAGAGGATAATACGGATGTAGAGATGATTTCTAAGAAGTTAGATCTTCCAGAGACGTGGATCCAGATCCACCTGATGTAGAAGTGGATGAAGAAGTTGTGGATGACTCCAGGCATCATGAATCATCAGAACGGTTACAGGAAGTGGATCTGGTGCAGACCCACACGCACACTTTCTGAGGAACAGACAGGATTGTGTCATAGATCCGGTTTGGGCTTTGGCGGAAGAATCTGCTCTCTGAGTTCTGGCTGCTTTGATCCGTTCCATCGGTGCTGTCTTAGGTTCTAACGAAGCCCGCCTGTCTGTGTTCTCGCCCTCAGATCTGCGGCTCCTTCTCCTCAGGCGCCGGCATCCAGGGCCACATCAAGATGCACCACGCCCACACCAACGTGATCGGACTGGGAGACTCCAGCGTGTGGAAGGTCCCCTTCCTGCCTCGCACCATCTACCTCTTCATCGCCCCCCTGGCCGTGCCCATCATCACGCCGCTCATGGCGTTGGGTGAGAGAAGGAACGGACCGCTGTGGCTTCCCTCGCATATTTCACCATCAGATGTGACCGTCGGCACAAAGTCGACAGATTTCTTACCTTCTGATCTTGTTCTAGTCCCCGTGTGACCGGGCCTCTCCCACTCACCTGTGAGTGGGTTCTCATACATGTGACGGTTCTCCTTTGATTTTGCAGCTCACCTCCAAGGACGCTCTTTGGCACACGTGGTTCGGACCGTCCTGATGGTGGCGCTGGGCCTGAGTTCTCAGTACTGGCTGCTGATCCACGTCTCGGGCTTCCTCTCCCCTCTCAGCGCGTTCTTCTGCATGCTTGTGTGCAGGGCCATGTTCTCGGTGCCGTACATCCACGTCAACATTTTCCAGGTGAGAAATACCTCCAGCTCCTCCTGTAAGGTCCACATTCAGCTCAAAGCCCGTTCTGTGGTCCAGATGTTAACCGTCTCAGTTTAGTGTGAGCAAACCTGGATGTGCTGAATAAAAACCAGGGCTGAGGTTCTGTATCATTTAGTGGATCAAATCCTGCTGGACGTGATCCACCTCATCGTCAGGTGTTTCTCTCAAGGCCCAATAAACCGCCCCGTTGCTGGTTCCTGGTTCCTGGTTCCTGGTTCCTGGTTCTTGACCATGTCATCTTGGACTTGGGGAAGAACGGACGTTTTAAAACCGTTTCCTGACTTTTAAAACTCATAAAAAAACGATTTAACGTTGATTAAAATAACCAGACTTATGAAAACAGTCCTAAACCCATTTATGTCCATCTTCTGATATAGTATTTACCTGTGGACGGGATTTACCTGTGGACTGGTTTTACCTGTGGACGGGATTTACCTGTGGACTGGTTTTACCTGTTTACTGGTTTTACCTAAGGACTGGTTTTACCTGTGGAATGGTTTTACCTGAGGACTGGTTCAACCTGTGGAATGGTTTTACCTGTGGAATGGTTTTACCTAAGGACTGGTTTTACCTGTGGAATGGTTTTACCTGAGGACTGGTTCAACCTGTGGACTGGTTTTACCTGTGGAATGGTTTTACCTGTGGACTGGTTTTACCTAAGGACTGGTTTTACCTGTGGACTGGTTTTACCTGTGGACTGGTTTTACCTGAGGACTGGTTTTACCTGTGGAATGGTTTTACCTGTGGACTGGTTTTACCTAAGGACTGGTTTTACCTGTGGACTGGTTTTACCTGTGGACTGGTTTTACCTGAGGACTGGTTTTACCTGTGGAATGGTTTTACCTGTGGACTGGTTCAACCTGTGGACTGGTTTTACCTGTGGACTGGTTTTACCTGTGGAATGGTTTTACCTGTGGACTGGTTTTACCTAAGGACTGGTTTTACCTGTGGACTGGTTTTACCTGTGGACTGGTTTTACCTGAGGACTGGTTTTACCTGTGGAATGGTTTTACCTGTGGACTGGTTATACCTGTGGACTGGTTTTACCTGTGGACTGTCCACACGTCAACACACACCTTGATGACCCTCATACAGGATGTTTTGGAGTGGTCTTCTCAGTCTGGAGCTGTCTGGACCTGTACCCCATAAAGTTGCCGTGGGGGTCCTAAGAAGATCACTTCCTGCTCACGGACCCTCTTATCCAGTTGCCTTTAACTTCTCCTGCCGTGACGTCAGCATGGGGTCTAATAGTTTTCAGCACTGAACTCAGATCTGAGAAATATTTTGTGAGCGGGTCCAAACGATTATGAGAGAACTTCTTGTTACTTGGTCTTTTGGGAAACGTTCCTTGAATGGAGCTTTGTGTGGACCGAATCAAACCGGTCCCACGGCTAAAGGGATCAAACGGGGCGAGTCATGCATGATGGAGACCCAGTCCTGCAGGTCATTGTGCATTGTTCTGATCAAAGTGTGTGGAGGTGGATTAGAAAGCCCAGGTTCTGGATGTGGAATCAAGGCTCTGACAGAGAAGATTGTTTGTTCTCAGAGGGGGGTCCGGGTGAAGACCTGTTCCCAGCCTGTCTCCTGCTGCTGGTGCTGGCACACGTCCCATAATCCCCCCTGAACTCAGTGTCCTTCTGTCTGAGCCGGGCCTTTGGGTTGGGTGGACTTCAGTGTCGGATGTCAGAACATCGTGTTCTTAAACTTCCCCCGGTGATTCTCTATATAGGACTAATAATATATTTAAGATATTTACTGTGTATAAAAACAAAGAGCAAGTATTTTCTCTGTATTTATTTATTGTTTTCATGTTTCATGTTTTCATGTTTCATGTTTAAAGTTTTCATGTTTCATGTTTCATGTTTTCTTGTTTCATGTTTCATGTTTAAAGTTTTCATGTTTCGTGTTTCATGTTTTCTTGTTTCATGTTTCATGTTTCATGTTTCATGTTTCATGTTTAAAGTTTTCATGTTTCATGTTTCATGTTTCATGTTTCATGTTTCATGTTTAAAGTTTTCATGTTTCATGTTTCATGTTTCATGTTTTCATGTTTCATGTTTCATGTTTAAAGTTTTCATGTTTCATGTTTCATGTTTTCATGTTTCATGTTTCATGTTTAAAGTTTTCATGTTTCATGTTTCATGTTTCATGTTTCATGTTTAAAGTTTTCATGTTTCATGTTTCATGTTTTCTTGTTTCATGTTTCATGTTTCATGTTTAAAGTTTTCATGTTTCATGTTTCATGTTTTCATGTTTCATGTTTCATGTTTAAAGTTTTCATGTTTCATGTTTCATGTTTTCATGTTTCATGTTTCATGTTTAAAGTTTTCATGTTTCATGTTTCATGTTTCATGTTTCATGTTTCATGTTTAAAGTTTTCATGTTTCATGTTTCATGTTTCATGTTTCATGTTTCATGTTTAAAGTTTTCATGTTTCATGTTTCATGTTTTCTTGTTTCATGTTTCATGTTTAAAGTTTTCATGTTTCATGTTTCATGTTTTCTTGTTTCATGTTTCATGTTTCATGTTTCATGTTTCATATTTTCATGTTTCATGTTTTCTTGTTTTCTTGTTTCATGTTTCATGTTTCATGTTTCATATTTTCATGTTTCATGTTTCATGTTTTCTTGTTTCATGTTTCATGTTTCATGTTTCATATTTTCATGTTTCATGTTTCATGTTTTCTTGTTTTCTTGTTTTCTTGTACACACACACACAGACGTACACACACACACACACACACACACACACAGACGTACACACACACACACACACACGTACACACACACACACACAGACGTACACACACACACAGACGTATACACACACACACACAGACGTACACACACACACACAGACATACACACACACGCACAGACGAACACACACACACAGTCGTACACACACACACAGATGTACACACACACACACACAGACGTACACACACACACAGACGTACACACACACACAGACGTACACACACACACAGCCGTACACAC
>JBBDHG010000383.1:325000-345000 GCA_037951165.1 Lophius americanus
ACTTTCGGTTTATTATTTTGTTACATAATTCTGTTTAGTAAAGGTTTATGGTCAACAGAACCAGGGTTTGAATTCTGGAGGTGATGGATCCAGACTTTTATTCATGACTCTTTGATGAGGGAGAGCTACAAACACAAGAGTTCTGACCTCCAGCTCCTTTTTGCTTCCATAGAAAATATGCTACAGGTCCAAAACGGAACGACGGCTGACATGGAACCAAGTCTGCATGACGTTAAAATGTAACGGGTTGAGGGAAAATAAGATAATAGTTATTAAGACTACGGATGTGAAATCACGTTTATTTGTGACGACATCATTTTATATAATCTGTCTGATTTGGAGTAGTTGTCTATTTTGTGTCTTCTATGTGTTCTTGTAGTTCCTGAGGGACATAAATAATAATAAGAAGAACCCAGCAGAACTTTCCTGGTGGTCTCTGTTCTACTGACAGTTCATTTCCTAAACTTCCCTCTTCTTCCTGTTGGCTGAATCTCATCTAGCTGCTGCAGACGTTCCTCTCTTTTCCTTCTGGCTGCGTTTCTTCAGCCCACATCAGACTGAGGGACAGAACATGGATTCTGTTTCTGTTTCTGCGTCCGGTCCACTCGGCCGGGAGGACGGATGTAAACATTTAGAAGCGGGTGACATTTTTTGGGCTGGAAAACTGTTTGGAATGATTTGAGGTGTAAATAGTATTTAATAAAGAATTCTGGTACTTGAACTCCAGACGTAACTTTAAGACGTGACGGAGAAGTTTCAAACGTCCGAGAACAATCTGTGGTTCTGATGGGATCAACAAACACCATGAATCAGCGTCTGCTGAGTTCCTGTGTTTGTTCTTCATCAGCTGATATCTGGTTCCTGTTCTTACTGCCGCTCTCTCTGAGCAGATCCCTGATAGGCTCTGGTTCTGGTCACATGGTGGCACTATCTGCTCCCGGTTTTCTTTGTGATCCGTTGATTCACTCACTCTCATTCACACCTTCAGCAGATCTTCTCAGCAGAAGTGTCACATGACAAAAGATTCTGGTGCTGCTGTAGTCCCGCTGTAACAGAACCAGGGTTGAAGGTCACGGCTGCTGTTCAAACACAAAGCTGTGGAGACATAACTCCTTACTTCTGTGTTCCCTGTCTGCGGCGTGGCTCCACCCTGTGGGTTCTTCTCCCTCAGAGAAGGGTGGGCGGTGGAGGGGGTGTATCAGAGCCGGCTGGCCGGCCCCCTTTATGTAGAAGTGGGGCGGACAACAGCTTGAACAGAAACTACGGGCCGGACTGACATCCTCTAGGTGTGGCTTCCAGGCTCTTCAGCGAGATCCAGGAACTGTGAGCTGACAGAAAGTGGCTGAGCCAGTTCTAGTCAGAGAGGAGAAGCCAGGAGGTGAGGCCCGGCTGACAAACTGAAAACATGGCAGACACTGCTGAAGAAACATCTCCCACCTCCACCCAGCAGCAGGGTGGCATCTGCTCAGGTGTGGGTGGGGAGCTGCCGGCAGCCTGCGGTCCCTCTGTGCGTGGAGCCCGTCTGGAGGGCAGGAGTCAAGAACGCCCCGGGGTTCTGCTGAGCGCTGACGAGCCCGGACCTGCCGACAGTCCTGTGGTGAACGGGACGGAAGCTGGAGCTCCTGCGACCGAGAGCAACGAGGAGGAGGAGGACGAGTCAAAGACAGTAGAGGAGATCAAGATCCAGCAGGACCTGAAGGAGTCTGAGGGCCCCAAGAAGCCAGAAGAGGAGACGACAGGAGCCAAGGAGGAGGTGAAGGAGGAAGAGAAGGAGGAGGTGAAGGAGGAACCTTTGGGCCCCGACGATGTGGTGTGTGACTCCTGCATTGAGACTCCCTGCAGGGCCCACAAGTCCTGCCTCACTTGCATGGTGTCCTACTGTCTCCCCCACCTCCGTCCTCACCTGGAGAACCCGAAGTTCCACAACCACCGGCTCGTGGACCCTCTGAGGGACATCGAGAGGCGGACCTGCGAGAGCCACAAGTGGCCCCTGGACCTCTTCTGCTGCGCCGACGGCTGCTGCATCTGTCAGGACTGCGTGACGGAGGACCACCGGGGACACAACTCCGTACCTGTGGAGGAGGCCCGCAGACGGATAGAGGTGAGTCCCGCCTTTGTCTTCAGAACAGAACGTTACAACAGGTCCAAAGTCCTCTGCTTCTTCTTCATCTCGTTATTAATTCAACACCAGGGGCTTTCAAACGGACGGCACCGGAGAGTAATTACAAGAAGCCACTCACAAAATCTGAAATATCGATCAGGTCCATTATTATAATGATGTTTTTTGCAGGACACAAAATTAGAATAAACCACAACGAGCCTCTTCTGGTTCTTGTTTATGAGTCAGAGCGGGTCGGTCCGATCCAAACCAACCACGATGAAGATGTTCAATGATAACAGCAACAGGAAACTGAGTAGAGAGTCCAAACGAGCGGCTCAGGAGATTTCAGCGCCGGCTCAGAGGAGATGAACCCGATCCAAGCACATATTTACCCACAAAGCAGCTCCAGATGTAATTATGACAGTAAGTCTGATTTAATGTCATGTTCTGCTCCGGACACGGGTCCATTTATACCCTCTGACGCCAAAAAAAGCTTCAGAGTCATTCGTCTCTTTGTGACGGGTTCTGACCTCAGGTTCAGATTCCTGCAGAGGTCCGGAACCTCTGACCCACACCGGTTATTTTCAGAGTGAGTTGCTGCCAGAACTCAAAGTTCTTCATTAGTTCTGTAAACCCATCGGTCCGTGGTGTCAGTAAAGAAACAGATGCAGACAAACTTTGTTTCCTCATTTGAAGCTTTTGTTTGCGGTTTGTGTCAGAAACTTTCGGACTTTGTTCCCTTCAGTCTCGGATGTTTGTCAACAACAAACAAGAGGTGGAGAATTTTACGGACCTTCATATCTCTAGAGAGGAAATGAGTTTGTAGAAACATGAGAGAAGCAGCTTCCTGTTCTGTTACGGGCCTCATCAGTCGTGGCTCGATCCGTCTGTCCTGCGGCCTCGATGATTCGGCATAAACCCGCATGATTGAACTCATCTGGAGGTCCAGTTAAGCAGCTCCTGTCTTTGTTCTGACGGGTTCTCCGTCCACTGCTCGAAGGTTCTTCAGAAGGTGGAAGTTCAGGAGGCAGCCGGGTCGTGAGTGTGTGTGTGTGTGTGTGTGTATGTGTGTGTGTGAGGTTGTAGGCTTGTGTGTGTGTGAGTGTTTGTGAGTTTGTGTGTGAGAGTATGTGTGTGTGTGTGTGGTTGTAGGTGTGTGTGTGTGAGTGTTTGAGTGTGTGTGAGTGTGTGTGTGGGTGGTTGTAAGTGTGTGTGTGTGAGTGCGCGTGTGTGAGTGCATTTGTGTGTATGTGTGTGTGTGTGCGTGGTTGTAGGTGTGTGTATGTGAGTGCGTGTGTGTGAGAGAGTGTGTGTGTTTGAGTGTTTGAGTGTGTGTGTGTGAGAGAGTGTTTGAGTGCGTGTGTGTGAGAGAGTGTGTGGTTTTAGTTGTGTGTGTGTGTGGTTGAAGGGTGTGTGTGAGTGTTTGAGTGGTTGTAGGTGTGTCTTTGTGTGAGTGGTTGTAGGTGTGTGTGTGTGTCGTTGTAGGTGTTTTTGTGAGTGCATGTGTGTGAGTGTGTGTTTGATTGTATGTGTGTGTGTGTTGTTGTAGGTGTGTGTGTGTGTGTGTGTGTGTGTGTGTGTGTGTGTGAGTGTGTGTGTGTGTGTGTGTGTGTGTGTGTGTGTGTGTGTGTGTGTGTGTGTGTGTGTGTGTGGTTGAAGGGTGTGTGTGAGTGTTTGAGTGGTTGTAGGTGTGTCTTTGTGTGAGTGGTTGTAGGTGTGTGTGTGTGTCGTTGTAGGTGTTTTTGTGAGTGCATGTGTGTGAGTGTGTGTTTGATTGTATGTGTGTGTGTGTTGTTGTAGGTGTGTGTGTGTGCGTGCGTGCGTGCGTGCGTGCGTGTGTGCGTGTGTGTGTGTGTGTGTGTGTGTGTGTGTAATTGTAGGTGTGTGAATCACATCAAAAGAAGGTACCACTGAATATTACTGTGTTGTTCACAGACGGAGGAGTGAGGAGTTTCTTCTGGACCCTTTCAGAGAGGGTCTTCAGAACCTTCATAGCTGTGGGGTAAATAGTCATAATAGTTCTGTTTCTTACTGTGGATATTATGGAGAAGAATTCTACTTATGTACTGAGTTCAGCTCTGGATCTGTTTGGACCTGCCCAAAGAATTCAGACATGAACCTGAGAACACAGTCTTACTGAAACACCAGAGGTTCCGGTGCAGAACTTCCTCTTTGGTTCGGCCTACAGAGAAACTAGACGAGTCCTCGGAGTTTCAACGGAACCCAATTATTTACACGGAACATCTTCTTCTTGACAGCAGGGCTGTGGTTTCTGGGAGAAGAGCTTCTGACTTCTGCTCTCCTTCCGTTCACAGAAGGAACTCCGGGATAAGCAGAGTGAGATGGTGAAGACGGTGACGGCAGCAGAGAACGCCATCAACAAACTCCAAGTCAACAGAGTCTCCATTGAGGTAAAGACATCAGGTGGTGCTGAGACCTCCATCATGTGAGTCCTGAGGTCCTAGAGTCGCTCAGAACAGGACCGGTTTGCCTGCGGCGGAGAAAACCCATGTTTGTCATGTTGAGGGTTTGTGTGTGGAGACATTCCAGTTACGTAACGTCACCTGATCCTCCTTCTGCGACTCGTCAGTCTCTACGATACTTCGCCTCCTCTCAGAATGTCAAGAATGCTCCCTTCACGCGGCGTGATGTGAAATCCACAGCTTTCTGTGACGGAGGTACGCGCGGTGATCCAGAACCAGTTCCAGGAGCTGCAGGCGGTGGTGGAGAAGGCGAAGCGCGAGGTGGAGGAGATCCTGGAGGGCGAGGAGAAGCAGGCGCTGAGTCAGGCCGAGGGCATCCGGGTTCACCTGGAGCAGAGGTGCACGGAGTTGAAGAAGACGCAGACGCAGATGGAGAAACTCTCCAAAAACAAAAATGTTGTTGATTTCTTGCAGGTAAAAACCAGAAACACCAAAGGTTTATTTCTGGAGGCTGCAGCCTCCTCTTCTCCTTCTCCTTCTCCTTCTCCTCTCAGCCCCTGTATTCCTCCCGCAGGAGTATTCGGAGTGGAAGAAGGAGGCCGCAGATATTTCCTTGCCTGGCATCTACATCGGCCTGATGGACCGTCTGCATTCCTTCAGCCGGGTGATCGTGGACTCAACGCAGGAGCTGTGTGTCCTGCTGCTGTCTTCATACACAGAGAAGGTCAAAGACACGTGCAGGAGTGGTGAGGAGACGAGATGATCCTCTCCCAGCATGTTCACACCAGCAGGAGATCCCCAGGTCTGATGTCAGAGGTCAGGCCTGATGTCTGAGGTCAGGTCTGGTGTCTGAGGTCAGGTCTGGTGTCTGAGGTCAGGTCTGCTCTCAGAGGTCAGGTCTGATGTCAGAGGTCAGGTCTGGTGTCTGAGGTCAGGTCTGATGTCAGAGGTCAGGTCTGATGTCTGAGGTCAGGTCTGCTCTCAGAGGTCAGGTCTGCTCTCAGAGGTCAGGTCTGGTGTCTGAGGTCAGGTCTGATGTCTGAGGTCAGGTCTGATGTCTGAGGTCAGGTCTGATGTCTGAGGTCAGGTCTGCTCTCAGAGGTCAGGTCTGCTCTCAGAGGTCAAGTCTGATGTCAGAGGTCAGGTCTGATGTCTGAGGTCAGGTCTGATGTCAGAGGTCAGGTCTGATGTCAGAGGTCAGGTCTGGTGTCTGAGGTCAGGTCTGATGTCTGAGGTCAGGTCTGATGTCAGAGGTCAGGTCTGATGTCAGAGGTCAGGTCTGATGTCAGAGGTCAGGTCTGATGTCAGAGGTCAGGTCTGATGTCAGAGGTCAGGTCTGATGTCAGAGGTCAGGTCTGATGTCTGAGGTCAGGTCTGATGTCAGAGGTCAGGTCTGCTCTCAGAGGTCAGGTCTGATGTCTGAGGTCAGGTCTGATGTCTGAGGTCAGGTCTGATGTCAGAGGTCAGGTCTGCTCTCAGAGGTCAGGTCTGATGTCTGAGGTCAGGTCTGATGTCAGAGGTCAGGTCTGATGTCAGAGGTCAGGTCTGATGTCAGAGGTCAGGTCTGCTCTCAGAGGTCAGGTCTGATGTCAGAGGTCAGGTCTGATGTCAGAGGTCAGGTCTGATGTCAGAGGTCAGGTCTGATGTCAGAGGTCAGGTCTGGTGTCTGAGGTCAGGTCTGATGTCAGAGGTCAGGTCTGATGTCAGAGGTCAGGTCTGCTCTCAGAGGTCAGGTCTGATGTCAGAGGTCAGGTCTGATGTCAGAGGTCAGGTCTGCTCTCAGAGGTCAGGTCTGATGTCTGAGGTCAGGTCTGATGTCAGAGGTCAGTTCTGCTCTCAGAGGTCAGGTCTGATGTCAGAGGTCAGGTCTGATGTCTGAGGTCAGGTCTGATGTCTGAGGTCAGGTCTGATGTCAGAGGTCAGGTCTGCTCTCAGAGGTCAGGTCTGATGTCTGAGGTCAGGTCTGATGTCAGAGGTCAGTTCTGCTCTCAGAGGTCAGGTCTGATGTCAGAGGTCAGGTCTGATGTCAGAGGTCAGGTCTGATGTCTGAGGTCAGGTCTGATGTCTGAGGTCAGGTCTGTTGTCAGAGGTCAGGTCTGCTCTCAGAGGTCAGGTCTGATGTCAGAGGTCAGGTCTGATGTCAGAGGTCAGGTCTGATGTCAGAGGTCAGGTCTGATGTCAGAGGTCAGGTCTGCTCTCAGAGGTCAGGTCTGTGTCTCCGGCAGAAGCTGACAGACCCGTTTCTCCTCTGATGCAGTTTCCAGCCGAATGAAGGCAGATTTCTGCGAATAAACTGAGATTCTAATGATGTTCATAGAATGATGTCAATCTTTTATTCCTCTGCAGACAAAATGGGAATAAAGACAACAGTTCAAGCGATTGTTGCAACCAAACAGAACATGACTCTTCCGGATCCAGTGTCCCACGCTGACTTCCTGAAGTGTAAGTTCTGACATGAGTTATTGAGCTGAAACCCTTGAGATGATTGTAGAAATGTTGAAGAACTGCATTTCTCTGACATGACATCAGAAGCAAACGAAGGAACTTTTGTAGAAAAAAGACCCGCATAGACAGATGTTAGGTCCAGCCTCCAAGCCTCAGATAGATCAGGTGAACACAAACCTGAAGACAGAAAGACGTGGGCTGGACCTCCAGTGACCCACAGTCAGCCACCAGCAGAGTTAGAAGTTACGTAAAAACGGCGAGAATGAGAACTCGGATCCTTTCTTGTGATTTAAATATGACCAGAATTGAGTGAATCATGAATGCTGTAGATATTTAGAAGTACTTTTACACATAAGGAGGTTTATTCCACTGGTTTCCAACCTTTGGTTCTACCCCAACTTAAGGGTCACATGATAAATCTGAGGCGTCCCTCCTGATAAACGTCGGAGGAAGAAGAAGAGAAATAATCTGCTGCATTAGTTTCATGTGTTGGACTTAAATCCTTGATCGGAACCATTTCTACTTATTTTAATCTCAAGTACTTTAAGGAGAAGATTAGAAGAGACTTTTCTGTTTTGTGAAACTTTGAACAATCATTTTTAGATCAAGTCATTGAGTGGAAAAGTTGCTCTTTGAGATGAAGGTAGTGGATCATGAAACACGGATCTTTAGACACTGATGCCCGTGTTCCTGGCTGGTCCACTGTCTCATATTTAAACAGGACTTTTGATTTTCACCATTGTGCCATTTTCTACTTTATGCTTCCACTTTCTATAACCTTAATAATGGACCCAGGAATGTATGATTGGTTAGGGTTAGTTTTGTAGTGTTTGGAGGTCAAAGGGGCGGAGTTATATGAACTCTGGGTGGGTGAGTGATGCTGAAAAGCTGGTCCAGGCGTTCGTCTCCTCCCGACTGGTTTACTGTAACTCACTTCTCATCTGGATCCCTGATAAAAGTCTTCAAAGACTGCAGTATGTTCAAAACATCTGAAGGATCCTGATGAGAGTTCGTAAACACGGACACATCACCCCTGTTCTTCATTCCCTTCATCGTCTTCACATCGCCACCAGGATTGATTATAAGATCTCTCTCCTCACTCACCAGTGTATCCATGGTAACGCACCCCCCTACCTGAAAGAACTAGTCACCCCACTGACCTCGACACCATCCCTCCGTTCTACCCACTCATACCTCCTCCTCCTTCCCCGGACTAAGCTCAGCACCATGGGTGATCAGGCCTCCTGTTCTGCTGCCCCTCGTCTGTGGAATGCCCTCCCTGACCATCTCAGGGCTCCACAGACAACTGACACATTTAAAAAAGGACTTAAAACTTTCCTTTTTAGCAGAACCTATAACTTTAATTAACATTAATACTTTTGGTCATGTTTTTATATAGTTATTATTATATTCTTTTATTGATGCTTTTATCTGCTTTTACTTTGTAGCACTTTGAGATTTGATCCGAATGTAAAGTGCATTATAAATTAAATGTATTATTATTATTATTATTTGTCTAGTAGGGGTGGGTGTGGCTAACTAGGACTCTCCTCTTGGGACAGTTTTATAAAAACAACAACATGGTGTCTGCAGCTCTAAGTAACATTTGGTCTAACATTTTCACAATCTTGTCCCAGACTCCGCCCACATGAGTTTGGACGCAGACACAGCTCACAAGTTTCTGCGCCTGACAGAAGAAAACAGGAAGGTGACCAATACCACACCCTGGCAGCATCCTTATCCTGAGGTGCCTGAGCGGTTTGAAAACTGCCGCCAAGTTCTGGCGACGGAGAGCTTCTACCTGGGGCGTCATTACTTTGAGGTGGACATCAGTGGCGAGGGCACACACGTTGGTCTGACCTACAAGAGCATCGACCGCAAGGGCAGCGAGAACAACAGCTGCATCACAGGAAACAACTTCTCCTGGTGTCTCCAGTGGAACGGCCGCACCTTCTCCGCCTGGCACAGCGATGTGGAAACCCCTCTGAGCGTGGAGAAGTTCACGCGTGTCGGGGTGTATGTGGACTACACCAAAGGCCTCTTGGCGTTCTACGGTGTGGCCGACGGCATGACGCTCATCCACCAGTACCATGCGGAGTTCCTGGAACCGCTGTACCCGGCGTTCTGGTTGTCCAAGAAAGAGAATATTGTGGCCATGGTGGCACCAGGGGAGCCATTACGGCTCAAGAGCCCTTCTCCTCCCACCTCACCTTCTAACAGAACTATAGTTTCAGGTGCCGCTGTGCAGCAATGATATACATCATTACCACCAATTCCTGGAAGATAATTGGGTAATATTGGCCTCTTTCAGCAGACCCATAACCTGCAATGTTAAGAAAAAACCTGGATGTTTTGTGAAACTGATGTGATAAATTGAGAATGTTCAGCTGGTTTTTGTTTATACTCATATTTACATATTTATACTTCTGTTTACATTTAGGATTATTTTTTCTGTTCTTCAATTATGATTTCAGAGGTGATGGTCAATTTTGTGTATGCAAATAAAAAGTTTGATCCAGAAAAGGAGTTTTTTGTTCACGATTATGGATTAAGACCGGATTTCTGGGCTCAATGAATAAATGTGAAATCGGCCACCTTTTACCACATTGATTGGGTTCATAAATCAAGAAGTTGTTTCTAAGCTTAACAGAAGCAGAAGAGTTACAGCAGAAAGTTACACTTCCCAACATGTCAACTGTATATTTAATTTAATTTAATTGCACATAATGCTCTGTTATTCGTATTCTGTAACATGCTCTGCTGCTGTAACCTTGCAATTTCCCCATTGTGGGACTAATAAAGGTTATCTTTATCTTTATCTTTTATCTTAAATAAACAAGTACATCATATTGATCTGAAATATTTACAAGCAGCCAGGGCCCAAAACAATAATAATAACAATAATAATAATAACAATAATAATAATACATTCAATTTATAACACACTTTACATTTGGATCAAAACAGTTCAGAATCACTGAAATATCTGGTTCAAGGGGGAAATTCATTTTAATTAGTAGACGCGAGGAACAAGTTATTAAGTAGAATGTTAAAGAGTTGATTCACCCGTGGAGGTCCTGTTCCAAAAACCTTTCTTCAGCTCTTGACTGGCTTCTCTGAGACAGTTCACTAAAAAAAGACTTCTACCTCCCTCTGGTCAATCAAACAAAATCAACCTGAGGAAACACAAAATAAAAGTTTTAAGTGACAACTTGTCACCTTGGAAATTAAATCAAAAAATCACCAAACTGCATTAATAAACCAAGACTTCCTTTACTTTATAAATGAAATGTATTATTATTATTATTATTATGGATACGTCAAGAATTCTGTTTTTAATTTTAGTGCTTTGGCTGGATCCATGTCTCTAAAATCATTCATCCGTTTTATTGACTCATCAGCTTATATCTGTCTAATCAGATTATTGTTACATTTGTTATCAATAAATTGGAGCTCCACATTAAAAACATTTGGTAATGTTGGTTCTAAATTATTATAAAATATGATTCCCTCGGTCAAAAGTAGAAAATGGCTTGGGTATGACATTACTGAGGTTAACAAACTGTTTAGGAAGACCGAAAAAAATGTGATTTAAAACAGAACTCAGTATATGTGTTTTTATTGTTGCTGTCGTCGAATTCACCGCGGCGCACGATGATGACGTAGACACTACGTGGCGTCTATTTCCTCACGTGATCATCTGACTGAGTATGTAAGCAAGGAAGGTCCACCTGAAAATCAACATGTTAGCAGCCGTAAGTGACAAGTTTCAATGTGTATTTTTTATCCATAGCAGAACTTAATATACACGGATGATATCGTATCTGAAAAGCTGCTGAACACAAAGTACTGTCTCGTTGTAGAAAACATCCGTAGCACAAATGTCGCTGAGTGTTTGTCTAGAGGCTAGCTTGTAGCTGTTGCTACACAGCCAATGTTTACTTTACTTTAAGGATGTTAAACCACACAACGGAAAATGCTTGTTCCGACAAATGTCTCCTTGTTGTTTTTATTCCTTTGTCAATGCTTGCTAGCTAATATTAGCTAGAAGCTGCAGTGTTCCTATTAGCTAGCTAATATTAGCTAGAAGCTGTAGCGTTTGTTTTACCGACTGTGAACTCTTTCAGCATTTTAACTAGTGGTTTTGACCAATGTAAGGATCGTAAAGTGCTCTAATATATTTAATTAATACAGGGTTATTCACTTAGACAGGCTTTTATCGTTTAAGTTCGTATGTAACCCACGTCGACTATGACTAAACTAAGGCTAGGTTCAAGCTGCAGATGAAAGTGAAATAATTTTACACAATTCAAATTAATTCATTATCAAAATAAATGAAATAGAAGTGAAGGCATTCATTTCTTGAAGTGAATTTAAAGTAATAAGTGTTTGAAGTATTTCCCATAAATGTGTTGAATTTGCTACCAGATGTATCCTGGTGGTTGTTCCTGCGATGATCCATACTTTACTTTGTTCACCTTTGCTGCCAAAACATTGATACAGTGGGATTAAATTCAAATGAGCACTGATGTAAATATTTACACTGTCATCACATCAGCAGGAGACGCATCCATATCTTATTCATAACCACATTGAAACGACACCTCTGTTTTTGAAAAGTTCTGTCTCAGTGGTCTGTTCACTCCGTCATGAAAAATCAGATCAGAGTCATGTTCAAGTAAAAATAAAATATGGGCCACATTATTCCTGCAGCGTGATCGTAGCCCGAGTTTAGACTTTAGTTGAGCTGATTTTGTGTACTGATTCTCAAAGGTCTCAGCTTCTTCCTTATTCATCCCCCAGGATCTGAATGATGAAGATGTTGCTCTGTTTGATGCGGAGGAAGATGATGGTAAAAGGTCAAAGAAGGGGAATATTAAGTAAGTGAACAAATGTCTGGTGTCTCCAAATGTTTCTCTTTTGTTGCTGAGAGGAGATGACTGACGGCTTCAACAACACCTGATGTGAAAACTGATTCTGTTAAGTCCAAGATTTCTTGTTTTCAGTCTTTCTAACATAATGTAATATTTATTTTTAATTGTATGTCATATATTTGTGATTTGGAGTACTCAAGGAATTAAAAACACAGCACGCATCTTTCAGAAAACCTTTTCTCTATTTAAATAGTGCTTGAACATCGATATGAAGGTTTGATCCTTTGATCAAAAACCATGTGGATGCATGACCTTGGACGGTGGGTGAGGATCACGATCATTTATCGGTGGTCTTTGACATCTTCGCACCCATCAATGAAGAATACGATGTGCATGAGAACGGGTTGATGAAAATGCTCATGAATGGCAGAGCAGAGGCGTTCAGTGTTTTTGTCCATATTCGTAAAACCTGCTCAAGGTTTTATTAAATATATTTAAATTCTGTTTCCAGGCATCCTGTGGTCTCCTTCTTCCACCTGTTCTTCAGAGTGACCGCCATCATTGTCTACCTGCTCTGTGAGCACTTCATTCAAAGTTACATCGCCAGCATGGTGACCATCATCCTTCTGCTCTCCTGTGACTTCTGGACCGTAAAGGTTCCCTTCACATAATACACGTTCTCCAGCAAACAACAGGAACTTGAATTACCACGAGGAGTTTCTTCTGACAACAGAACCTAATTTGTACCAACAGAACATCTCTGGGAGATTGATGGTTGGTCTGAGGTGGTGGAACCAGGTGGACGATGATGGACGCAGCCACTGGGTGTTTGAGGCGAGGAAGGTCAGATATTCTTTTGCTGCTCTCTGTTTGATACAGTGTTTGTCGTACGTTTGGGTCCTAAACCTCTCACGGTACTGACCTCTTGTGACGTGTGGGCGTGATGAATCTGCTTGTTTACTGTCAGCAGACCTTAGACTTTGTGCAGCTGTCCTAACTGTGAGGTCATCCGGTTTCCTTCAGGGCACCGCGAAGCAACGAGTGTCAGATTCCGAGTCCCAAATCTTCTGGCTCGGATTGATCGTTTGTCCGATTCTCTGGGTCGTCTTCGCTTTCAGCACCCTGGTTTCCTTCAAGATCAAGTGGATGGTGAGTCCTAGAGTTTGATGGGTAAAGATTGTCTTATTTTAAAATGAACTTGTCAGCAAAAAAAACAGTTCTGGGATCATCCAGGAGTTTGTCCTGGCCTTCTGTGGGCTCCTCAGAAGTTCTGTTGGTTCTTAATGAAGAAGTCAAACAGGCTGTAATAGGGTGTGTGGTTGTTTCCAGCGCTGGACTAATCATGTTTAGTGAGTAGTGGGTGAAGCAGGGGGGTCTCTGTAGGAACAGGAAGTACTGATGTTAATGAAGGGAGATGTCATGTGATGAAGGCTCAGCTCATTGATGTGTGTGGGAAACACACACAGCTCTTTATAGTGGAAACATCTGTGGTGGGTGAATGAATGAGTTAAAAAAGCATAATGATAAAGAATAAATCATCTATATATTTATAAATAAATCCTTTAGTGATGATCATTATCTTGAATCATAGATGTCCACCTGTCTGTCATCCTCTCTCCAGCCTGTGGTGGTCATGGGTTTGGTGCTGCAGGGGGCCAACTCCTACGGTTACATTCGCTGTAAAGTGGGAGGGAAGACCAGCCTGAAGAACGTGGCCACAAACTACTTTGGACGACAGTTCCTCAAGCAGGTGACTCAAAGTTTGAGCAGAACGTTCTGGAGGGTTGCATCATTTTTCTGTGGGACAGATCTTCATGTTTGTGCTCTTTCTCTTCACAGACGCTGTCCAAAGAAGAGGAATCATAGAACGTAGATTAGAAATGTGTTATTAAAACATGTTTGCTTTCTTCATAATGTATGAGTGAAAGAAAACCTTCTGCATTCTTATGTGGAGCCTGTTTCCACCAGTCCCGACTGAGGTGGTTATGTTACGGACGGTAAAGTCTGCGGTCTGGTAGCTGCGGTCCAGATGAGTCATCAGCTGTCAGACAGTAACTGATACTTTCTGACACCTGAGTCATCAGCTGTCACCTGAGTCATCAGCTGTCAGACAGTAACGGATGCTGTCAGACACCTGAGTCATCAGCTGTCAGACAGTAACGGATGCTGTCAGACACCTGAGTCATCAGCTGTCAGACAGTAACGGATGCTGTCAGACACCTGAGTCATCAGCTGTCAGACAGTAACGGATGCTGTCAGACACCTGAGTCATCAGCTGTCAGACAGTAACGGATGCTGTCAGACACCTGAGTCATCAGCTGTCAGACAGTAACGGATGCTGTCAGACACCTGAGTCATCAGCTGTCAGACAGTAACGGATGCTGTCAGACATAAAAGGCTGAGGCCTTGACGTGTTGAGCTGGTTATAATTTCACGAGTCCCGTTCTCCCCGCCTCAGTTAGTGTTCTCATTTTCTCTTCACTTTAATCCTCACCTAATCGAAGTGTTTGTTGTTGTGACAGCGAGTGTTTGCAGAATGAACGAGGTTGTAAGGTAGCTGTAAAATACCTGCAGGAGATTTGTAAATACGTATGTATGTAAAGAAACGGGGACATCTTTGTTTTAATACAATTCTAACATTCTGAGCCGTCTGGTCATTTTTATCTAGTGATGCAGTTACTTGAGAAAAAAGTACAATTTAAATCTGATCATTTCTCAGGAGTTTTTCCTCAGGATGATATAATATGTATGTATAATATGTGTAATATGTTTAGGGGGAAAAGATAAATCATGGAAAAACAATCATTCTTGTCATTTTCACATCAGCATTTCATAATTTACATAAAATAAGGTCAATCAAGAAAAGGAGGTCAGGGCCACTTAAGTGTCTGCTTCTGTAATAATAATAATAATAATATTAATAATAGCTAACGGAACTTTTTGAAAAGACAAAAAACGTATAAATACCTGCAATAATCTGTTAATATGAAACAAAGAAAAACAAAAGATTCTATTGTTTAAAGTGAGTTAACTTGTTTGTTATTCAAGACTATATTTTATCAGTATTTACTGGTGTGATTTTGTTTCTCCAAGTTTACGACTCTTTCTAACCTTTTATTGAACCCTCTGACGTGTCTCGGTCCTTCAGAAGTCTGCAGCGACACCCGGCGGTGTGTTTGTGTCACTGCAGACAAAACGTCTTCAGCTGTTTCGCTCATTACAAATAAAAAAGGAAATGATCAGATATTCAGAAAGCGTTCTTCTCTACATCATCAGTCAGAGCTTGTTTACCCAATCTCCTCGTTTTATCTATTCAAACTCTTCTGTGAGATCTGCTTTAATCACTAATAGAATTCACTTCCTGTCACTGGGGGTGAAGACCCCCCTCCCACGTTACAAAAGTCTGGACTTCTCAACATTAGACAACGAATGTTTATGAATGAATGAACATAAGTGCCTTTTCCTTCTTTTTTTTAACTCTAGATTTGAACAATAACTGAATAAAAACCTAGGTTAATATCACCGCCAAGTGTAGTACGAGCATGTAGCTCCCTCTAGTGGACAAGTGGTATTTTGCAGTTAAAATCCCGTATTGGGTCCATTGTCTGTCCGTCCGGTTCTGACCCACAAACTGTGTAGAAGATGAACTTTGTGGTATTTCTATCAAATGTGATTTAGAAGTTATCAAAGAGTTTCTGAACAAATTCACTGATTGTTTACTTTCATGTTTCTGTCATATAATGATGTCAGAGCCTTTGATCTAAAAAAGACAAATCAGACGAGCGTAAATGGGAAGTTATGTCCCAAGAAGAATGTTTTTATTTGTTTGTTAGAATAGAAGAGCTCCCCCGATGAGTAAAATAGGATATACACAATGTAGATCTGCCCAAGTGGATTCACCTGCATTTCATCTGGACCGAATCAGAGAAAGGACAAACAATTTGAATAATTAAAAGAAAACAGAGAGAAAAGAAAAGAATTTACCCCCTCCTGGGTAAATTCTGAACTATCAGAGTAAGTTGATGTAGATATAGAGAAAGACTGTTGACTGGTTTTGATGAAACTTGCTGGGAGAGTTGGGACATGAAGACGGGAGAACCCGTTACATTCTGCAGTGGATCCAGATTAATGGCTAGAGTCTGGCTCTCCACCTTTTCCTTTTCCTTCCCTCTTGGTTGATGTCCTGCGATGACGAGGAAACTTTGGTAGAAGTTTGTCTACTGTGTCTTCCACTTCATCGTCTCTGTTCAGCCCACTGATCCTCTAGCTCCACTACCAAAAGAACATCAAAGGAACTAGGAACACAACACACTCGACCCAACACTCCAATAGAACAGCTTTTGTCTCTGGCGGTCTTAGATTGGCGGATCCACGTTGCCGAGTTGACGCCTGAGGTCAGTATGTGTGTGGTGGGCGAGTCTCCTTCAGCAGGTATAACACACCTTGGTAGCTTTGGGTAGTCGGCACGTTAGGGGTCATGAATAAGTTGATTCTAATTTTTCCCGAAGCTGTTTCATTTTCTCCTGAGTCACCTGACCGCACCACTGGGACTTAAGTCAAGCTAAAGATATTTGAGATGTTTGTGTATTATATCTGTTTTATTCACAAAAGGAAGCATTAAAAGACGCTTGAGGTGCATCACTTTTTAGTGTCCTGAACACTTCCGTTGTCTTGTACCTTTTGAAGATCGTTTTTTTTTATGTTATGTGTTATGGCTTTTTTCAGCGCTCGTATGTTTTTAAGTCAGTGAGGAAGTAATATTTATTTTGTTGACTTGATAAAGCGAAAACTCTTAAAGGATAGCAAGATTGACACGGACGTTACGTCCATCAAGTTAATACACCTACCGGAAACGATGAGAAAATACTATCAAAATAAGGTCAACTCACGTCTGATACAACGAATTACCCTGTGTATGGTATTTAGAAGTAAATATATCGAGTGTATATGTGAGAATATGTGTGAATCAAAGTACACATGATTTGTATCATGAAGTAAACAGCTATTTAAAATACTTGACTATATCTCTTAATAAGAAGTATGACGTAGCTGCGCATGTTAGTATCGGACATGTAGGTGAAGAATTATCTTGAAGGAAGGGATTCATTTGTGGATCATCAAGTCAACCTTCCTCCTAGCTTCACTAGTAAAATGAAGGTTTTCTTGGTGTGACGAAAAATGATCAACACAACGTTTTATTCTGAAAAGCTGACAGGAAACTCATGCTAACTGCTGACCTGCCTCACTTGACTTTGCTAACAGCTATCCATCCAACAGCAGCTGGGTTCATCATTCTTGTCTTCTTATGATTTAATCAGCTCTGTTAATCTATCTTAATCAGTCGGCGGATTTCCTCCAGAATGGTTCCGACGGAGGACGCGTCCGCCAGGAAGCGAGAGATAGAAGAGAAACTGAAGCAGGTCAGACATGTTTGGACAGGAAGTAGCATCAGAAACTAGCATATCAGAAAAACACCCATCAGACCGGCCTCTCTTTGTGTTACAATGTTATTTACAGACTCATAATACTATTACTATATTACTATAATGTCCCGGCCCACTGACGTTATGTCCTTATGTCGTTGTGTGACGTTACAGGAGCAGGAGACTCTGTCCTTCATCAGAGAAAACCTGGAGAAGAGCGATCAGCTGACTAAAGGCATGGTACGATGTCAACAAAACAACAACAACAACAACAACAACAACATGTAGTAATAACTAAACCATACGTATATATCGTTTGTATGATACTACCAGCTAAAATGTCAGGATTGCGCCATCTGTAGATGGGGGCGTCACTTTTTCAACAATATTAGAAAAGTTTCATCGACCTGAAAGGTTTCGGGTTTGATTCTCTGGAGCCTCAAACAATGAGACGTTGTTCCAGTTAGACCTGCACTAATGTGACTATGATAGAGAAAAGTTGAATATTTTTCCTCTTCACAAATAGTCCATGTTTTACAAATCGAAGTACGATGTCTCTTGAGTCTTCGTCCTGTTAAAGATCAATGTTGTCGATCTCAAAGAAAGAGCAGAACTTTTCTTCTTCTTGTCAAAGTCGTATTGCTGCATCGTTGAAGGAGCTCTGTGTACGTGTCTGAGCTCCGCTGATGTCCTCCTCACACAACAGGTCTCCATCCTGTCTTCGTTCGAGAGTCGCCTGATGCAGCTGGAGAACTCCATCATCCCGGTCCACAAGCAGACGGAGAATCTGCAGCGTCTGCAGGAGAACGTGGACAAGACTCTGTCCTGCATGGACCACGTCATCAGTTACTACCACGTGGCCAAAGACACGGACAGGATCATCAGAGAGGGGTGAGTTTTTCTGCCCCCCATCGCGGGTTGGAGCGGGATCTAGAAGGGTAACTTGTGTCCTGACCCGGGGATGTGTCTCCCCCAGACCCACCGGCAGACTGGAGGAGTATCTGGCTTGTATTGCAAAGATTCAGAAAGCTGTTGAATACTTCCAAGATAACAACCCCGACAGCCCCGAGCTCAACACTGTGGTATGGTATCACCTTCACATCTGGGGTAATGAAGAGCGCTGGGGAGAGTGCTTGTTTTGATTTGCAGCTGTGTTTATTAGGTCATAAGGTTTAAAAGATGAGTGTTAATCCTGATCAGGATCTAATATATATATATATATATATATATATATTATCTATATATATAATATATATATATATTATCTATATATATAATATATTATCTATATATATAATATATATATATATATATATATATATATATATATATATATATATATATATATATTATCTATATAGATAATATATATATATATTATCTATATATATATATATATATATATATATATATATGCATTAAGTTCATTCTTCACACACATTTATGAGTGGACACAGTGTAGTGATTAGTATCACTACAAATATTCATAAAGTGTTTTTTACGGCCCGGTTTACTGTCAACTTTAGAGATCAAACGGACCTTTCAGAGAGAAGGTCCAGGAAACCGTTAATCGGAGGCGGTGCGGCTGAGACAGACGTTCTCCTTGTTTCTCTGCAGAAAGCGCGCTTTGAGAAAGGCAAAGAGCTGCTGGAGGCTGAATTCCGCAGCCTGCTGACCCGCTACAGTAAACCCGTTCCCCCCATCCTCATACTAGACGCCATCAGTGTGGATGAAGAGCTGGAGGTCCAGGAGGAGGTGGTTCTGGAACACCTGCCTGAAGCCGTGCTTCAGGACATCATCTGTATCGCCGGCTGGCTCGTAGAATATGGACGCAATCAGGGTGTGTTTTTTATTCTATATTGACGTCTTTTGCTCTAATAGCTTCCTCTCCTTTCCTCTGTTCCTCTTGTAGCTTTCCTGTTTCCTAGATCTCAGAATCAGAAGAGTTTGTTTTGCCAGCGTGAAAACAGAATGTTCTCCACACTGTCGTCACTGACGGACATAAATCTACATCACACGGTTCTACGGCCAGAGAGAGGAAGTCTGTAGAACACCGCTGGAAACAATAACGCACCGTTCACTCCGCTCAGAGTAATCATAGAAGAAACCATCCAGGTCATTTCTCAGTTAGGACCGATCTCAGGGTCGTGACCCCTCCAAGCATCCCAGCGGCCCTTCAAAAAACTGACCGCTATTAAAGGAGCTTCTACCGTTTTAAAGGAATACATTGTTTCTACCTCCAAAAACATTCAAATGAAATGTTTGTCACACATCACAGATTTACCGATCGCAGCTGGTGGGAGGAGTCAGGAGTTTCCTTTTAAAGGGTCCTGATGAAAGAAGGTCAAAGCGGTTCTACTTTCTCTCCTTAAGTCTGGACTTCATGGAGGTTTAACTGTTAGGAGCTAACATGATGATGCTAGTAGTTCCAGTAGTTTCTGCTATACAACATTAGGATGTTTAGCATACCACGTTAGCATGCTAATAGTTATTATATAGAACTAAACAGCTTGTTAGCATGCTAGTAGTGTAAGGCTAGTTATGGCTAGCCTCTAACAGAGGAGTGTGTTTCCTTTCGACGGCTGGGAGGACAAGAAAGGTTCCTTCTCTATGGGTCACATGACGACGAGGCCCGTTTGTTCCTGATGGAAGGAGACACGCACTTCAGGGGATGCAAGGATAGATTATTTCAATATTTGATTCAATTTCAATTGCTGTGTTACCATGACACCGG
>JBBDHG010000383.1:350000-370000 GCA_037951165.1 Lophius americanus
TGCTGCTGATGATGATGATGATGATGATGATGATGAGCTTTAGCGTTTAGATTTAAATCGCGTGAATCTTCCACGCTCAGCCAGGTGAAATCTGCTTCCTGTCCCCTCCAGGAGGCTCTGGACAACCTGATGCTGGAGGGAGACAACATTGTGTCTGCAGCTCGCAGGGCTATTATGCGCCACGACTACTCGGCCGTCCTCACCATCTTCCCCATTCTCAGACATCTGAAAATGAACAAGTCTGAGTTTGACTCCACTCTGCAGGTTGTATTCCTGTTATTTCCACAGCTTCGAAAGACATGCTGCACAAAATAATGTCTGATTCTTGCGTCGCTGCATGTGATGAACTGCGTCTGCAGGGGACGGCAGCGAGCACCAAGAACAAGCTGCCCACCCTCATCACCTCCATGGAGACCATTGGTGCCAAAGCTTTGGAGGAGTTTGCAGACAGCATCAAGGCAAGATGCTCACGTTCATGTGCATCCGTGGTCATTCGGAGGGGCGTCTCTCCTCTCAGATTCTGATTGGTCCGATTCTGATTCTCTCCTGTCTGAATCTGATTCACTCCTGTCTGATTCTGATTCTCTCCAGTCTGATTCTGATTCTGATTCTCTCCTGTCTGATTCTGATTCTCTCCTGTCTGAATCTGATTCTCTCCAGTCTGATTCTGATTCTCTCCTGTCTGAATCTGATTCTCTCCAGTCTGATTCTGATTATCTCCAGTCTGATTCTGATTATCTCCAGTCTGATTCTGATTCTCTCCAGTCTGATTCTGATTCTCTCCTGTCTGAATCTGATTCTCTCCAGTCTGATTCTGATTATCTCCATTCTGATTCTGATTCTGAATCTGATTCACTCCTGTCTGATTCTGATTCTCTCCAGTCTGATTCTGATTCTCTCCTGTCTGATTCTGATTCTCTCCTGTCTGATTCTGATTCTCTCCTGTCTGAATCTGATTCTCTCCAGTCTGATTCTGATTCTCTCCAGTCTGATTCTGATTCTCTCCTGTCTGAATCTGATTCTCTCCAGTCTGAATCTGATTCTCTCCAGTCTGATTCTGATTCTCTCCTGTCTGATTCTGATTCTCTCCAGTCTGATTCTGATTCTGATTCTCTCCAGTCTGATTCTGATCCTCTCCAGTCTGATTCTGATTCTCTCCAGTCTGATTCTGATTCTCTCCTGTCTGATTCTGATTCTCTCCTGTCTGATTCTGATTCTCTCCAGTCTGATTCTGATTATCTCCTGTCTGATTCTGATTCTCTCCAGTCTGATTCTGATTCTCTCCAGTCTGATTCTGATTCTCTCCAGTCTGAATCTGATTCTGATTCTCTCCAGTCTGAATCTGATTCTGATTCTCTCCAGTCTGATTCTGATTCTCTCCTGTCTGATTCTGATTCTCTCCAGTCTGATTCTGATTCTCTCCAGTCTGATTCTGATTCTCTCCAGTCTGATTCTGATTCTCTCCTGTCTGATTCTGATTCTGATTCTCTCCAGTCTGATTCTGATTCTCTCCAGTCTGATTCTGATTCTGAATCTGATTCACTCCTGTCTGATTCTGATTCTCTCCATTCTGATTCTGATTCTCTCCTGTCTGATTCTGATTCTCTCCTGTCTGATTCTGATTCTCTCCAGTCTGATTCTGATTCTCTCCTGTCTGATTCTGATTCTGATTCTCTCCAGTCTGATTCTGATCCTCTCCAGTCTGATTCTGATTCTCTCCAGTCTGATTCTGATTCTCTCCTGTCTGATTCTGATTCTCTCCTGTCTGATTCTGATTCTCTCCAGTCTGATTCTGATTCTCTCCTGTCTGATTCTGATTCTCTCCAGTCTGATTCTGATTCTCTCCAGTCTGATTCTGATTCTCTCCAGTCTGAATCTGATTCTGATTCTCTCCAGTCTGAATCTGATTCTCTCCAGTCTGATTCTGATTCTCTCCTGTCTGATTCTGATTCTCTCCAGTCTGATTCTGATTCTCTCCAGTCTGATTCTGATTCTCTCCAGTCTGATTCTGATTCTCTCCTGTCTGATTCTGATTCTGATTCTCTCCAGTCTGATTCTGATTCTCTCCAGTCTGATTCTGATTCTGAATCTGATTCACTCCTGTCTGATTCTGATTCTCTCCATTCTGATTCTGATTCTCTCCTGTCTGATTCTGATTCTCTCCTGTCTGATTCTGATTCTCTCCAGTCTGATTCTGATTCTCTCCTGTCTGATTCTGATTCTCTCCTGTCTGAATCTGATTCTCTCCAGTCTGATTCTGATTCTCTCCAGTCTGATTCTGATTCTCTCCTGTCTGAATCTGATTCTCTCCAGTCTGATTCTGATTCTCTCCTGTCTGATTCTGATTCTCTCCAGTCTGATTCTGATTCTGATTTTGATTCTCTCCTGTCTGATTCTGATTCTCTCCTGTCTGATTCTGATTCTCTCCTGTCTGAATCTGATTCTCTACTGTCTGATTCTGATTCTCTCCAGTCTGATTCTGATTCTCTCCAGTCTGAATCTGATTCTCTCCTGTCTGATTCTGATTCTCTCCAGTCTGATTCTGATTCTCTCCAGTCTGATCCTGATTCTCTCCAGTCTGAATCTGATTCTGATTCTCTCCAGTCTGATTCTGATTCTCTCCAGTCTGATTCTGATTCTCTCCAGTCTGATTCTGATTCTCTCCAGTCTGATTCTGATTCTCTCCTGTCTGAATCTGATTCTCTCCAGTCTGATTCTGATTCTCTCCTGTCTGAATCTGATTCTCTCCAGTCTGAATCTGATTCTGATTCTGATTTTCTCCTCTGACCACAGAACGATCCTGATAAGGAGTACAACATGCCCAAAGATGGAACGGTCCATGAACTCACCAGCAACGTAAGCCGGCCTCACAAACATCTCCTTCATCACTGGATGTATCTGCGTCTCTGCACTACAGACCCTGGGGGGTCTGGGGACCCGCGAGGTCTCCTTGGAATCGGCTAACGGCGCCAAGTGGAGCGTGTTTGTTGAATCAATGAGCTGATGTGACGCTTCCCTTCGTCTCTGCAGGCCATCCTGTTCCTGCAGCAGCTGCTGGACTTCCACGAGACTGCTGGAGCCATGCTGGCCTCTCAAGGTAGAGCCACACCCACACGACCTGCTAGGTGCAATGACCTTAGACCCCTGCCGCCCGGCTAGCATGCTAGGATGATGCTTCCTGTGGAGCAGCAGCGGCTGCGTCACCTGAGGAGGTTCCTCGCTCGCAGCTGCCTGGTGACACGTCATCAGATATTGGTTCAGGCTCCAGCAGATGTGACATCATCATGAACCCGTCACACGCTGTGGTCCGCCACGGCCAGGGTCTGTCCCCCAAAAGCCCTCAATCCCCTGCATTGTACCAGCAATCCCCCTGATTGAACTCTTCAGATTAGATGTTAGGTCCACATTTCTGCTCCAGGCGATTCACCGGCGCCAGATTTGGACTAAATTGGACCGATGGTTGAGACATTTTGAAGCAAAAAGCTCCTCCTGGTGTCAGAAATATACAACCGACCTTTCCCACAATCAATCCAGTTCTTCCTCACACGGAGGTCTTTGTGGGTTTAAAATGTGAAATAGTCTTTGAGTCCGAGCATTAACACGAAGGATCTGCGGCGGCGATGGCGGCGATGGCGGCGATGGCGGCGATGGCGGCGATGGCGGCGATGGCGGCGATGGCGGCGATGGCGTATCCATCCCCGACTTCTCGGGGATTAAATTCTAAAGGCCGTTTTTCTTGAGTTAAACTAATCGTGGAATATGTGGAAGTTTATGTTTACGCTGAAAATCCTTGAAAGGGTCCGTTTAAAGTCAATAAACACACACCATTTATTTTAGTACATGTTCATAGGAGACGTTTGAATCTTCTACTTCGGTGCTCCTCCTCCGGTGCTCCTCCTCCGGTGCTCCTCCTCCGGTGCTCCTCCTCCGGTGCTCCTCCTCCGGTGCTCCTCCTCCGGTGCTCCTCCTCCAGTGCTCCTCCTCCGGTGCTCCTCCTCCGGCTTCAGTCACTCCCTCCTCTTTCCTGCCTCATGCCTCCTCATTAATGACCTCCTCTGTGAGGGAGCGTCTGTGTTTGACCCGGGGGGCTTCATCAGCCCAGTATTCATTTAAAACCAACATCTAGTCTTTAAGTGTATATTACTGTGTGTTTAATCCAGCTGCTGAGTTACCTCCTTCACCTCCTTCTCTCCTTCTCCTTCCTGTCCTCTTCCTCGCTGACCCCCCCTTCGTAATCCGACTCTTTGCAAACGCCGACCCCCGGCTGATGACTGATGCTGATTACTAAACTACTAATTATTAACTGATCTCTTCTAACCTTTTTGCACTTGTGCCTTTTTTTCCCTCTCTTCTCTCTCTTGCCTTGGCTCCGCCCTTTAAGTACTGGGGGACACTTACAATATACCTTTAGACCCCCGAGGTAAGCAAACGCCCGTGTGGAGGACCGGTCCCTGCTGAGGTCCGGTCCCTGCTGAGGTCCGGTCCCTGCTGAGGTCCGGTCCCTGCTGAGGTCCGGTCCCTGCTGAGGTCCGGTCCCTGCTGAGGTCCGGTCCCTGCTGAGGTCCGGTACCAGTGGTACCAATACTGTAATCTGTTACTCCAATAAAAGCAGCAATAGAAACCCTGCATTTAAATATACTTCTACTTCTGCAGGAACACAGTATCTGCAGTATATACTACTTAAATACTCTACTTCTGCAGGAACACAGTATCTGCAGTATATACTACTTAAATACTCTACTTCTGCAGGAACACAGTATCTGCAGTATATACTACTTAAATACTCTACTTCTGCAGGAACACAGTATCTGCAGTATATACTACTTAAATACTCTACTTCTGCAGGAACATAGTATCTGCAGTATATACTACTTAAATACTCTACTTCTGCAGGAACACAGTATCTGCAGTATATACTACTTAAATACTCTACTTCTGCAGGAACATAGTATCTGCAGTATATACTACTTAAATACTCTACTTCTGCAGGAACACAGTATCTGCAGTATATACTACTTAAATACTCTACTTCTGCAGGAACACAGTATCTGCAGTATATACTACTTAAATACTCTACTTCTGCAGGAACACAGTATCTGCAGTATATACTACTTAAATACTCTACTTCTGCAGGAACACAGTATCTGCAGTATATACTACTTAAATACTCTACTTCTGCAGGAACATAGTATCTGCAGTATATACTACTTAAATACTCTACTTCTGCAGGAACACAGTATCTGCAGTATATACTACTTAAATACTCTACTTCTGCAGGAACACAGTATCTGCAGTATATACTACTTAAATACTCTACTTCTGCAGGAACACAGTATCTGCAGTATATACTACTTAAATACTCTACTTCTGCAGGAACACAGTATCTGCAGTATATACTACTTAAATACTCTACTTCTGCAGGAACACAGTATCTGCAGTATATACTACTTAAATACTCTACTTCTGCAGGAACACAGTATCTGCAGTATATACTACTTAAATACTCTACTTCTGCAGGAACACAGTATCTGCAGTATATACTACTTAAATACTCTACTTCTGCAGGAACACAGTATCTGCAGTATATACTACTTAAATACTCTACTTCTGCAGGAACATAGTATCTGCAGTATATACTACTTAAATACTCTACTTCTGCAGGAACATAGTATCTGCAGTATATACTACTTAAATACTCTACTTCTGCAGGAACACAGTATCTGCAGTATATACTACTTAAATACTCTACTTCTGCAGGAACATAGTATCTGCAGTATATACTACTTAAATACTCTACTTCTGCAGGAACACAGTATCTGCAGTATGTTATTCTTGGAGTATCAGCTAAATGCTAATTGTTCTTTTTCTGCTACATGTATTATTTTAACTCTGCGTTGATTGGCGCTGAAGCAGCTCTTTGATGTTTTCAGGGCGGAGCTACGTTTACAGCTTTATATACTTAATATACCGTAGTTAGTAACTAATCGGGTAAAACGCCCTCAAATGTCCTGTAAGAGTAAAAGTTCAATCAAAGGAAGTAGAAGCAGTAAATGTTTCCTGTGTTTTGATTTGTTACCGATTTGAGGCAAAGGAACTTTTTGACTGAGAGACTCTGAGGTTCAGGCTGAAGGCCACCAGGGTTCTTGTAGAACCACCGCCGGGCCTCGGGACAGGAAAACGAAATAAATGTCCTACAATGATCGTATATTACAACGTATACTGTAAAGTATTATACAACGTATGTTATATCGTATACAATGATCGTATACAATGATTGTATACTATAACGTATACTATAAGGTATATTATAATGTATATTATAATGTATATTATAAGGTATATTATAAAGTATATTACAAAGTATATTATAACGTATATTATATGGTATACTATCAGGTACATTCAAATATAAAGGGAGATACGACCACTGCTGGTTCTAACACACGTCTGTATTTCCTCCAGAGACGAGTTCGGCCAGCAGCTACACCTCTGATTTCAACAAGAGGCTCCTCAGCGCTTATATATGTGAGTGCTGCCTCCACCTCCACCTCCACCTCCTCCACCTCCACCTCTTCACGGGGAAACCACCAGCTTTCATGTTTGGAGACTAATGTCTGGACTTGTGTTCTCAGGTAAGGTGTTGGGGAACCTCCAACTGAACCTGCTCAGCAAATCCAAAGTGTATGAGGATCCGGCTCTGAGCGCCGTTTTTCTGCACAACAACTACAACTACATCCTCAAGTCTCTGGAGAAGTGAGTCCTCCACCTTCATGCACCGCACAAATGATCGGAGCAGATTAACTGTGATTACAGGTTTGTTTGCAACAACATCAGCCGGGACCGCGGGACGTGTGTCCCGGTGCTGAGGGACGATTCACCCTCATTAGTTATCGGTGCCTCTAAGACATAATTAGTCAAATGAGATGAAAAAAAGTCTTTATTGTCTAAAGACATGATCTTTAATTCATTCATGTCCAAATCAAGTACCAACATAAAGAAAACAGAACATTCTGAACATCACACTGAGATTTTTCTCTAAAACGTATCCCACAGTCATTGACGCACCTCAAATATTTAGCCCCGCCCCCTTTAGCCACTATAACAGCCTGAGTCTCCTTCTGTAGTCTGTGATGAGGTATGAGGACACATGGAGAAGATCTGAGACCATTCCTCCACACAGAACCTCTCCACCTACTTCAGGTTCTGAGGTCAACGCTGGTGGACTCTCTTCTGCAGCACATCTGACCTCTGACCTTGTGCCAGTGAAGGTCCAGTGGTGTTCGTCAGACTGCAGGAGCTTCTTTCTTGCTAACTTCCCAAACAGCTCTCCAACTTTTCTTTGCTCCTCATTGCTGTGTTCTCTGGTCTTCATCGTCGTGAAGATCCTCAGAGAGAATCAGGCCTGTGAACCTCATATTTATACCCCAGTCAAACAGGAAGTACCTGTTCACCACTTCAGAGTTCCTGCTCACACAGGTGAGGTTAAGATATAAAACAGGACTGGAGGTCTGCTTCCCTGACCTTTAACCTCAGGATCTACTAGAAGAGCCAATAATCCCACCAGTTTTTTAATGTAAAGAATCTCATTTTGTTACTACTTGTTACTTTTTGTTACTTCTTACTTTTGTTTTTCGTCTCATTTTGGTCATTTTTAACGACAGTGTCAATAATACTGAATAATAGTTCTGATCAGACTTCAGATGGTTTTAATGTTCTGTCCGTTCCACAAACAGAACAGTTCACATGAATATAAGTCTATCATAAATCCACCTACTCTGATCAGCCATAACATTATGACCAAAGACGGGTGAAGGTCAACTATCTCGTCACAATGGCACCATAAGTGGGCGGGATTTATTGGGCAGCTAGGGATCATCGGGTCGTCAGGGTTCGTGTGCTGGAACCAGGAAAAACGGTTTAGCGTGAGGATCAGAGAGATTTTCAAAGAGGGCTTAATCGTGTGCATTGTGGCGATAGTAAGGTTTGCAGTCCCTGGAGAGAACCTTATTATTCTACGACACTAAAAGATTGTGAGTTTCTTTTCCATGTCTTCAGGTCTGAGCTGATCCAGCTGGTGACAGTGACTCAGAAGAGGGCTGAGATCTCGTACAAGGAGCTGATAGAGCACCAGATCCAAATGTACAAGAGCAGGTAAAGGTGTGGAGCACGAACCGTCTCAGCGGTGCCGTCCGATAGAGACTCCAGCTGACACCTTCTTCTGCTCTGTTGCAGCTGGTTGAAGGTCACGGAACATCTCACAGACAGGAACATGCCCATGTTCCAACCTGGCACCAAGGTCAGAACCTCCTTATCCTTCACTCTTGGGGAAAAGCCCCTTTTCACCACATTTTGAACACGTTGGTCCACTTGGTCCTCTCCTCAGTAAGAGTCTGGTGGCGTCGACCAACGGGTCGAGTTCGGCGCCTGATCGCTCAGTCCAGCATGCTGGAGGTAGATCCAGCAGGCACAGCTTGAAACCTTCACACTGACCCGGTCCACCGCTGCTCAGTTGTGAAGAGAGACTTTTCTGATACTTGAGACACGAACAATCAGACCGAGGTTGAAGTTTAATATTTCAAAGCCGGCTTAAGTTCACAGACGGTGTTTCAGTTTGTGGAGAATCTGAGTCTCAGGCTGTCAGTCATTTATATCGAAATGTACTGTAAAAAGTTGGTTCATAAATAAACGGGGTGAATAACTGGAAATAAAATAATAAATATTTAAAGATATTTCCATAAACCATATGAAAAATACATGAATGTATTCGTAAAGAAATACATAATACAATCATAAATCTATTTTGTTTATGATGAAATTAAAAAAAGAAAACATAAAAACAGAATTAAAGTTTGTTAGGAGCGTCATATTTATTGACTGTTTAATGTCGTTATTATGTTACGTTATATATTATTTATCCATGGATAAATATATTTAAACTATTCTCAGAATTCCCTTTTTGTTTCTATTAAAATGTAAAATGATAATTAATGCAATCATTTTGACTATTTATTTTTAGACAAAATCATTGTAAACATATATTAATGTAATATAAGTAATTTCTAACCGCCGTCTCTCCTTCCTCCAGCTGAAGGACAAAGAGCGACAGGTGATTAAAGACAAATTCAAGGTGAGGTCAGAGTTCATCAGAAAACCCAACCCTCATGAAGAACTATGTGTCTCTGCTGCCCCTCCTTTCTCCTCTCTCCTCTCTCCTCTCTCCTTTCTCCTCTCCTTTCTCCTCTCTCCTCTCTTCTCTCCCCTCTCTCCTTTCTCCTCTCTCCTTTCTCCTCTCTCCTTTCTCCTCTCTCCTTTCTCCTCTCTCCTTTCTCCTCTCTTCTCTCTCTCTCTCCTTTCTCCTCTCTCCTTTCTCCTCTCTTCTCTGTTCTCTCTCATTTCTCCTCTCTTCTCTCCCCTCTCTCCTTTCTCCTCTCTCCTTTCTCCTCTCTTCTCTCTCCTCTCTCTTTTTTTGTTTCTCCTCTCTCTTTTCTCGTTTCTCCTCTCTCCTTTCTCCTCTCTTCTCTCTTCTCTCTCATTTCTCCTCTCTTCTCTCTTCTCTCTCCTCTCTCCTTTCTCCTCTCTCCTCTCTTTTTTCTCCTCTGTCCTCTCTCCTTTCTCCTCTCCTTTCTCCTCTCTTCTCTCCCCTCTCTCCTTTCTCCTCTCTCCTTTCTCCTCTCTTCTCTCTCTCTCTCCTTTCTCCTCTCTCCTTTCTCCTCTCTTCTCTCTTCTCTCTCATTTCTCCTCTCCTCCTCTCTTCTCTCTCCTCTCTCCTTTCTCCTCTCTCCTCTCTTTTTTCTCCTCTCTCCTCTCTTCTCTCCCCTCTCTCCTTTCTCCTCTCTCCTTTCTCCTCTCTCCTTTCTCCTCTCTTCTCTCTCCTCTCTCTTTTTTCGTTTCTCCTCTCTCTTTTCTCCTCTGTCCTCTCTCCTTTCTCCTCTCTTCTCTCTCCTCTCTCTTTTTTCGTTTCTCCTCTCTCTTTTCTCGTTTCTCCTCTCTCCTCTCTCCTTTCTCCTCTCTTCTCTCTTCTCTCTCCTCTCTCCTTTCTCCTCTCTCCTCTCTTTTTTCTCCTCTGTCCTCTCTCCTTCTCCTCTCTCCTTTCTCCTCTCTCCTTTCTCCTCTCTCCTTTCTCCTCTCTCCTCTCTCCTTTCTCCTCTCTCCTTTCTCCTCTCTCCTTTCTCCTCTCTTCTCTCTCCTCTCTCTTTTTTCGTTTCTCCTCTCTCTTTTCTCGTTTCTCCTCTCTCCTCTCTCCTTTCTCCTCTCTTCTCTCTTCTCTCTCATTTCTCCTCTCCTCCTCTCTTCTCTCTTCTCTCTCCTCTCTCCTTTCTCCTCTCTCCTCTCTTTTTTCTCCTCTGTCCTCTCTCCTTCTCCTCTCTCCTTCTCCTCTCTCCTTTCTCCTCTCTCCTCTCTCCTCTCTCCTCTCCTCTCTGTTCCGGTGAGTGCGTGTGTGAGTAGTGGTGGTGGTCAACTAGTGGCATAGAACTACAATGTTCTTCTTCTCCTGTTCCCTGTTTTCACCGTTGTTTCGTCTTCTATGTTTTCTACATGATCAGGTAAGAGCTGTTACATTATATTGATTGTTTGTTTGGATTGTTTACTGGGACTGACGCGTGTTTGTTGGGAGGACTGGCCTCCTCCGAGATGCTTCCTGCGTCTATCCGGCACGGAGTTTAGATAGTCCCGCCAACAATCCTGTTGAGGTGGAGGATGTTCTGGTTGCTGCTGGTGAACGGGTCGACCATGAGAAGTTATCGTACGCTCCAAACATTAACAAAGCAGTTGTTGTTTTTGAAATGAGTCGCTGGTCTATCAGCTGAGAGAGGGGCGTGTCCCTCTCTCAGCTGAGAGAGGGACGTGTCCCTCAGGGACCTGTTTGTGCAGGTGTCCCCGTTGTCAGTTCCCTCTACGCGGGTCACTTTGTCCGGTGTTCCAGCGTTTTTACCGAACGAGCTGTTGGAGAAGGATCTCCGTAGATATGGTGGGTTTAAGACCATAAGACAGACTGAAACACATGATGTCTCTGAGACGGCAGGTCTTCATGTTTCTGGACTCTCCAGAACCAACTCTGGAGGTGTCCTTCAGAGTGATGGAGATGGACAGTATCTGGTTTGTTCCAGTTCTGGGCAGATGAAGTATTTTGAATGTTGTGATGTCGGACTCAAACGGTCTGCGTCGCCACAGAAGCAGCTGGCGTCTCGCGCTGCATCTGCGGAGCGAGACCCTCGCGTTGGAGCGAAGGATCGCCCTTCATCCCACCTCGATTCACCAAGTAGCAACGTCTCCGGTGGCGGATCGGCGGCTGCTGGCGCCTCCGTTACAGAGGCTGACTGGCCAGAGGTGTCCCGAGGTTCTGAGGTCCAGTCGGAGTCTGAGGAGGAGGAGGAAAATGTCTCTGTAGACGTCAGTGATAATACTCTGCTCAGCAGCCAGGTGTAGGATGAAGATGATGAGATGGAAATAAATCACTTTTTGGATGAGACGTTGAAGAAATCTGTAAAAGGGAACGATTATTTTCTTGATTCTGACAAATTCATCAGATCAGTAGATGTTTTGAAAAGACTTGATGGTTTTGACCTGCTGGATGAGAAAAAATGTTTCCACCTTAAAAAAGGAGGGCGGGACTGATGAGCATTCGGTCAAAAGTAGCTTCTCTCAGACTTCAAACGGCACAAAGACTGTTGAACAGCTGTGGGCGGAGCTTGTGTGACGTATTCTGTCTGCTGCTGAGGAAAGCCGGGAGATTGGGCTACGACAAAAATCTGTTCCTTCTGCAACCAGACCAGTTGGACCAAACAGAGTCGACACCTTTCTACAGTTCTGTTTAGTCAGGCCTGGCAGATACTCAACGACATCCTGGCATGTGGTTGTTTGAGGAACCTTTGTTTTTTAATAACTCAACAAAGACTCAAACACTGGAGTCTGCCAGCCTGCGGACAAAACCCAGACCAGCTGGCTGTACCCAACTGGGACATCTGATAAAGATGACATCATCAGAGGGGGAGGAGGAGGTCCTCAGAAGGAGCTTTAACATCACGTCCATTAGACTAATAAACCCAGTGGTGGCGGGGGTCCTTGCTGCCCTGCCACCACATCTGAGGACCTTTGGAGTGAGCAGAACTCTGATTGAACCATGAAGTGAGGGGGGTGATCACAGCTTCCCCTCTCTCTCCATCACCCCCGCCCTGGGGGAGTGGCAAGAGGGAGAAAGACAACTGCTGTCTCTCACAACCCCTCCCCAGGAGGAATTTCCAAACATAAAGAAAAAAGCCATGTATAACATTTGTGTAAAAGTTCTCAACCTGCGGTCTCTGGTCGGGCTAAGAGAGTCGAGGTGGACTGAGTTTTTTGGTCCAGACTTTTCCCCAAAAGGCAGCTGGCGGTCCCTGTACAAGATGTCCGTTGAGAAACGGACAGCAGACCTCCAGTGGAGGATGTACATGGGGCAATAGCCACAAACAGATACAGAGCACACCTGGATCCAGGTGTGGGAGATGAATGTGTTTCTGCCATCAGCCTGAAACCTTAGAACATTTGTTTGTGCGGTTTCCCCGTTTGTCCTCACTGTTTGGACTTCTGAAAAGGACAACTTCTGAAAAGGACAACTTTTTATCAGGCCCCGCAAGGTTGCCCATTTGGCCGACAAGCAAGAATCTGACCCAGAATGCTGTCAGTGTGGAACCAGTGCTGGTTCTGGAAAGACTTTTCAAGGCCAGACTGAAAGTGGAACATGCATATTATAAGACGATAGACAATATGCAGAGGTTTAACCTCATACGGGCAGTAGGGGGGTCTTACGTTCTCTGGGGGATGATGGGGAGTTGTTAGTCAACTTTTGACTTATGTTTGTCTTTGCTGAACAGTCAGGTGATGAAGTGACTGTTTTGAAAAGGAATTTTGAAAACCTCTCCTCTCCTCTCTCCTCTCCTCTCCTCTCTCCTCTCTCCTCTCCTCTCTCCTCTCCTCTCCTCTCCTCTCCTCTCTCCTCTCCTCTCCTCTCTCCTCTCTCCTCTCCTCTCTCCTTCCCTCGCCTGCCGCTGCCTCTCAGGGCTTTAATGAAGGCTTGGAGGATCTGTGTAAGATCCAGAAGGGTTGGGCCATCCCAGACAAGGAGCAGCGAGATTCGATCCGGCAGGGTCAGAAGAAGGTCGTGTCTGACGCTTACAGGACCTTCCTGCAGAGGTGAGAGCGACGCTGCTGTTTTACGTCTAACATCAGTGTTTTACGTCTAACATCAGTGTTTTACGTCTAACGTCAGTGTTTTACGTCTAACGTCAGTGTTTTACGTCTAACATCAGTGTTTTACGTCTAACGTCAGTGTTTTACGTCTAACGTCAGTGTTTTACGTCTAACATCAGTGTTTTACGTCTAACGTCAGTGTTTTATGTCTAACATCGGTGTCTTACGTCTAACATCGGTGTCTTACGTCTAACATCGGTGTCTTACGTCTAACATCGGTGTCTTACGTCTAACATCGGTGTCTTACGTCTAACATCGGTGTCTTACGTCTAACATTGTTTTACGTCTAACATCATTGTTTTACGTCTAACATCGGTGTCTTACGTCTAACATCGGTGTCTTACGTCTAACATCGGTGTCTTACGTCTAACATCGGTGTCTTACGTCTAACATCGGTGTCTTACGTCTAACATTGTTTTACGTCTAACATTGTTTTACGTCTAACATCATTGTTTTACGTCTAACATCATTGTTTTACGTCTAACATCGGTGTCTTACGTCTAACATCGGTGTCTTACGTCTAACATCATTGTTTTACGTCTAACATCGGTGTCTTACGTCTAACGTCGGTGTCTTACGTCTAACATCGGTGTCTAACGTCAGTGTTTTACGTCTAACGTCGGTGTCTTACGTCCAACATCGGTGTCTTACGTCTAACGTCGGTGTCTTACGTCTAACATCGGTGTCTTACGTCTAACATCGGTGTCTTACGTCTAACGTCAGTGTTTTACGTCTAACATCGGTGTCTTACGTCTAACATCGGTGTCTTACGTCTAACATCGGTTTCTTACGTCTAACATCGGTGTCTTACGTCTAACATCGGTGTCTTACGTCTAACATCGGTGTCTTACGTCTAACATTTTTTTACGTCTAACATCATTGTTTTACGTCTAACATCGGTGTCTTACGTCTAACATCGGTGTCTTACGTCTAACATCGGTGTCTTACGTCTAACATCGGTGTCTTACGTCTAACATCGGTGTCTTACGTCTAACATCGGTGTCTTACGTCTAACATCGGTGTCTTACGTCTAACATCGGTGTCTTACGTGTAACATCGGTGTCTTACGTCTAACATTGTTTTACGTCTAACATCATTGTTTTACGTCTAACATCGGTGTCTTACGTCTAACATCGGTGTCTTACGTCTAACATCGGTGTCTTACGTCTAACATCGGTGTCTTACGTCTAACATCGGTGTCTTACGTCTAACATCGGTGTCTTACGTCTAACATCGGTGTCTTACGTCTAACATCGGTGTCTTACGTCTAACATCGGTGTCTTACGTCTAACATCGGTGTCTTACGTCTAACATCGGTGTCTTACGTCTAACATCGGTGTCTTACGTGTAACATCGGTGTCTTACGTCTAACATTGTTTTACGTCTAACATCGGTGTCTTACGTCTAACATCGGTGTCTTACGTCTAACATTGTTTTACGTCTAACATCATTGTTTTACGTCTAACATCGGTGTCTTACGTCTAACATCGGTGTCTTACGTCTAACATCGGTGTCTTACGTCTAACATCGGTGTCTTACGTCTAACATTGTTTTACGTCTAACATTGTTTTACGTCTAACATCATTGTTTTACGTCTAACATCATTGTTTTACGTCTAACATCGGTGTCTTACGTCTAACATCGGTGTCTTACGTCTAACATCATTGTTTTACGTCTAACATCGGTGTCTTACGTCTAACGTCGGTGTCTTAAGTCTAACATCGGTGTCTAACGTCAGTGTTTTACGTCTAACGTCGGTGTCTTACGTCTAACATCGGTGTCTTACGTCTAACGTCGGTGTCTTACGTCTAACATCGGTGTCTTACGTCTAACATCGGTGTCTTACGTCTAACGTCAGTGTCTTACGTCTAACGTCGGTGTCTTACGTCTAACATCGGTGTCTAACGTCAGTGTTTTACGTCTAACGTCGGTGTCTTACGTCCAACATCGGTGTCTTACGTCTAACGTCGGTGTCTTACGTCTAACATCGGTGTCTTACGTCTAACATCGGTGTCTTACGTCTAACGTCAGTGTTTTACGTCTAACATCGGTGTCTTACGTCTAACATCGGTGTCTTACGTCTAACATCGGTTTCTTACGTCTAACATCGGTGTCTTACGTCTAACATCGGTGTCTTACGTCTAACATCGGTGTCTTACGTCTAACATTTTTTTACGTCTAACATCATTGTTTTACGTCTAACATCGGTGTCTTACGTCTAACATCGGTGTCTTACGTCTAACATCGGTGTCTTACGTCTAACATCGGTGTCTTACGTCTAACATCGGTGTCTTACGTCTAACATCGGTGTCTTACGTCTAACATCGGTGTCTTACGTCTAACATCGGTGTCTTACGTGTAACATCGGTGTCTTACGTCTAACATTGTTTTACGTCTAACATCATTGTTTTACGTCTAACATCGGTGTCTTACGTCTAACATCGGTGTCTTACGTCTAACATCGGTGTCTTACGTCTAACATCGGTGTCTTACGTCTAACATCGGTGTCTTACGTCTAACATCGGTGTCTTACGTCTAACATCGGTGTCTTACGTCTAACATCGGTGTCTTACGTCTAACATCGGTGTCTTACGTCTAACATCGGTGTCTTACGTCTAACATCGGTGTCTTACGTCTAACATCGGTGTCTTACGTGTAACATCGGTGTCTTACGTCTAACATTGTTTTACGTCTAACATCGGTGTCTTACGTCTAACATCGGTGTCTTACGTCTAACATTGTTTTACGTCTAACATCATTGTTTTACGTCTAACATCGGTGTCTTACGTCTAACATCGGTGTCTTACGTCTAACATCGGTGTCTTACGTCTAACATCGGTGTCTTACGTCTAACATCGGTGTCTTACGTCTAACATTGTTTTACGTCTAACATTGTTTTACGTCTAACATCATTGTTTTACGTCTAACATCATTGTTTTACGTCTAACATCGGTGTCTTACGTCTAACATCGGTGTCTTACGTCTAACATCATTGTTTTACGTCTAACATCGGTGTCTTACGTCTAACGTCGGTGTCTTAAGTCTAACATCGGTGTCTAACGTCAGTGTTTTACGTCTAACGTCGGTGTCTTACGTCTAACATCGGTGTCTTACGTCTAACGTCGGTGTCTTACGTCTAACATCGGTGTCTTACGTCTAACATCGGTGTCTTACGTCTAACGTCAGTGTTTTACGTCTAACATCGGTGTCTTACGTCTAACATCGGTGTCTTACGTCTAACATCGGTGTCTTACGTCTAACATCGGTGTCTTACGTCTAACATCGGTGTCTTACGTCTAACATCGGTGTCTTACGTCTAACATTTTTTTACGTCTAACATCATTGTTTTACGTCTAACATCGGTGTCTTACGTCTAACATCGGTGTCTTACGTCTAACATCGGTGTCTTACGTCTAACATCGGTGTCTTACGTCTAACATCGGTGTCTTACGTCTAACATCGGTGTCTTACGTCTAACATCGGTGTCTTACGTCTAACATCGGTGTCTTACGTGTAACATCGGTGTCTTACGTCTAACATTGTTTTACGTCTAACATCATTGTTTTACGTCTAACATCGGTGTCTTACGTCTAACATCGGTGTCTTACGTCTAACATCGGTGTCTTACGTCTAACATCGGTGTCTTACGTCTAACATCGGTGTCTTACGTCTAACATCGGTGTCTTACGTCTAACATCGGTGTCTTACGTCTAACATCGGTGTCTTACGTCTAACATCGGTGTCTTACGTCTAACATCGGTGTCTTACGTCTAACATCGGTGTCTTACGTCTAACATCGGTGTCTTACGTCTAACATCGGTGTCTTACGTGTAACATCGGTGTCTTACGTCTAACATCGGTGTCTTACGTCTAACATCGGTGTCTTACGTCTAATATCGGTGTCTTACGTGTAACATCGGTGTCTTACGTCTAACATTGTTTTACGTCTAACATCATTGTTTTACGTCTAACATCGGTGTCTTACGTCTAACATCGGTGTCTTACGTCTAACATCGGTGTCTTACGTCTAACATCGGTGTCTTACGTCTAACATCGGTGTCTTACGTCTAACATCGGTGTCTTACGTCTAACATCGGTGTCTTACGTCTAACATCGGTGTCTTACGTCTAACATCGGTGTCTTACGTGTAACATTGGTGTCTTACGTCTAACATTGTTTTACGTCTAACATCATTGTTTTACGTCTAACATCGGTGTCTTACGTCTAACATCGGTGTCTTACGTCTAACATCGGTGTCTTACGTCTAACATCGGTGTCTTACGTGTAACATCGGTGTCTTACGTCTAACATTGTTTTACGTCTAACATCATTGTTTTACGTCTAACATCGGTGTCTTACGTCTAACATCGGTGTCTTACGTCTAACGTCAGTGTTTTACGTCTAACATCGGTGTCTTACGTCTAACATCGGTGTCTTACGTCTAACGTCGGTGTCTTACGTCTAACGTCGGTGTCTTACGTCTAACATCGGTGTCCAACGTCTAACATCGGTGTTTTACGTCTAACATCGGTGTCTTACGTCTAACATCGGTGTCTTACGTCTAACATCGGTGTCTTACGTCTAACATCGGTGTTTTAGACTGATGTCACAGATTTACTGGGAGGAAACTCCTGAAGGTCTCACGCCGGTTTTCTCCCATTCTTCTCTCAGATACGCCAACATCTCTTTCACCAAGAACCCTGAGAAGTACCACAAGTATCGACCGGAGGAAGTGGAGGAGATGATCGAGAAGCTGTTCGACACCTCCGCCTGAGCTGCAGCTCGCGTTTCCCACGCTCCCCGAACACACCTCGCCGAGACAGACGCGCGCAGCCCCTCCTCCTGTCTGAGGGTGTTGTGACGAGAGGTCACATGATGTATTTATGTAATGTGACCACAAATAAAGGGACTCTGGAATGAAGGCGTGTCGTTCTCTTCGTCTTCTCTTCAAGCAGAAACAACAGAGAAGATTTTAGTTACAGGATTTACTGATTGACAACAACAAGGAGGTTAACACCTGAGGAGGAGCTCCGGCCTTCAACGAGGAGGTGAACACCTGAGGAGGAGCTCCGGCCTTCAACGAGGAGGTGAACACCTGAGGAGGAGCTGCGGCCTTCAACGAGGAGGTGAACACCTGAGGAGGAGCTCCGGCCTTCAACGAGGAGGTGAACACCTGAGGAGGAGCTGCGGCCTTCAACGAGGAGGTGAACACCTGAGGAGGAGCTGCGGCCTTCAACGAGGAGGTGAACACCTGAGGAGGAGCTGCGGCCTTCAACGAGGAGGCGACACATGTACAGACACACAAACACACGTACACACACACACACACACACACACACACACGGACACACACAGACAGACTCACAAACAAAGACACTCACACATGTACGCACACACTCCCTCACACACAAACTCCCTCACACACAAACTCCCTCACACACAAACTCCCTCACACACAAACTCCCTCACACACACACTCCCTCACACACACAGACACACACACACATGTACACACACACACACACGTACACACACATACAGACTCACAAACACAGACACTCACACATGTACACACACACTCCCTCACACACACACTCCCTCACACACACAGACACACACACACATGTACACACACACACACACGTACACACACATACAGACTCACAAACACAGACACTCACACATGTACACACACACTCCCTCACACACACACTCCCTCACACACACAGACACACACACACATGTACACACACACAGACTCACACACACCGACTCACACACACACACACTCTCTCACACATACACACACAGACTCACACACACACACACACCCACACAGACTCACACAGAGACACACACACACACACACTCTCACACATACACACACAGACACACACCCACACAGACTCACACAGAGACACACACACACACTCTCTCACACATACACACACAGACACACACACACACAGACTCACACACACGCAGACTCACACACCCACACCCACACAGACTCACACACAGACACGCACACACTTTCTCACACATACACACACAGACTCACACACACACACACAGACTCACACACACCCACACAGACTCACACACAGACACACACACACACTCTCTCACACATACAGACTCACACACACACACAAACACAGACTCACAAACACACACCCACACAGACTCACACACAGACACACACACACTCTCTCACACATACACACACAGACTCACTCACACACACCCACACAGACACAGACACACACACACTCTCTCACACATACACACACAGACTCACTCACACACACACCCACACAGACTCACACACAGACACACACACACACACTCTCTCACACATACACACACAGACTCACACACACACAGACTCACACACAGACACACACACACACTTTCTCACACATACACACACATATTCACACACACACACAGACTCACACACTCACACACACACACACACAGACTCACACACAGACACACACACACACTCCCTCACACACACACTCACACACACACACAGACTCACAAACACATGTACACACACACACACGTACACACTCACACATGTACACACACACTCCCTCACACACACATGTACAGACACACAAACACACGTACGCACACACACACACACACACGGACACACACAGACAGACTCACAAACAAAGACACTCACACATGTACGCACACACTCCCTCACACACAAACTCCCTCACACACACACTCCCTCACACATACACACACACAGACTC